>JAUTBV010116400.1:2067-13587 GCA_032361325.1 Lepetodrilus fucensis
GCTGGACTCCTGCTCCACCGACTGAGAGAACCTGTTAAAGCACGACCTGGGAGTGGTCTTATCGGCTCGCGATAAAGCCATGACAATGCTCCACATAGAGTCCGCTGCTGTTGTATTTATCGCTGGTCGCATTTATCGAATATGGGAATGTGGAGTTGTTGGTTATATACCACCACCAGCCACTTCTTTAGTTTCAACGACCTTCAACTCTGTTCAATTGCAAACACGACAGCTGGCAAGCTAACCCGTCGAATGGCCGCCAAGCAAACAATGGAGGTTTGCCTGCACCAGATACCATTTAATACGGACCGAAGTTTCGTCCAAACATATTTACCCATGTCCTTACATCTCTCTATCCCTGTCAGTTAACATCCATTCTCAGTTTTATAGATATTAGTCCAAACAGCTGTTACTTTATGAACAAATTCATTCATTATATATACATTTTTTAATCAAGAAAAAAACTTACACACTAAGGCGAGATACTTTCAAGAAATAAATTCAATTACCTTTGAGGAGTTACGACATAAATCCATCCAAGAAATACCGACACAAATCATAAACAAACACAAATCCTCCTTGGCTTGTCTAAGAACTTTTAAAAGTTACATCCAATGAGGGAATAAAAGCATCAAATAACGCCCACATCGATCTGAGACGTTTCCATTAACGTCTCACAATAATTGATGTGCTGGTGGGACCTGGAACTAAATCCTTCCTTTCCTGCCGGCCAAAGACACAAGCCGTAAACTGTAATCAGCGCAACTGCGATCCAGACCTCCTCGTGCTTGGGCGATTATCAAACTCCAGACACACATAGACACACGCGGCAACCTGGCACACCGCAAGACACGACCAGACCTTGTTACGGCTGATAACCTCGCTCAAACGGAACACCTTTGAACTTTGAGACCATGGTGTGTGTTTGTTTGTGTGCGCGTGTGTATGAGTGAATGTGAATGTGAATGTGTGTATGTGTACATCCTGCCGAGAGACAGATCTAGATCTAGACCGGAGATCGGACCACTCACCTTTCTCTTGTTCTCCTGAAGCACTGCCTCCTGAGGTATGTCTTTGCCTGGTTTTGCAGCCACGGTTCCCACCGACTGACTGTCGGATTACTTGGGTGCTACTAGAGTTGGCCGGATTGCTTGAGTTCTGTCGGCGCGAGAAGTGTGCCTACAACAACACAGGGAGGGAGAAAATAATAATTACACGTATACACACATACGTAAGTGAGCATGTGGATCTTGTACATGGGGAGAAGGGCTATAGTACAACAGTGCAGTGTTACGTGTCAGGGGGGGATGTGTGTCCGGTACCGCTTGTATTATCCAGGAGGAAAGAGCTTAAGAGCACCACATACACCACACACACACAATGACTGGCTGAGGCCCCTGCTAGGTATTCTGGCCGGCCAACTCACTCAGACTATAGAGGAACTCTCAACAACATGTGACCTTCAGGGCCGGCCGTTTGGCGGGCTGGCTCACAGGAATGTCAAACAGGGCAAATGGATCCTTCAGCGCTTATCCAAACTTGTCAGTATCTTGGCTCGGGGCCAAAGTACATTGGCACTCGCTCTCAGAACACGGCAACAACAAAAAAAAATAGAAAGGAAAAAAATACACAACAATACAATGCAACTAGACTCCAATCCAATCTCACTGGCCCCGTATCCCCCAGACAGCCACATATAAACTGGCAATGTTATTCAACGTATATGAAGAGAGTACTAATGACACATACTTGAGGTTTCTCCCGGTGGCTATGTTACCGTATGTTACATAACGGTATACACCGCCTTGGCAAATGAGATCACACTGTGCAATGGCTCTAGCCTGACACCGGAATAACAAGTGGGGGGCTGTTAAAAGCAGTGTGATAAATAACAATATAAAAAGCTTGTCAGGTTCTCCTCGGCTGAGCATAGACAGAGCACAGACAGCTGCACGTATATATATCACACGCCGCGCCCGGCTGTATACATATATCACATAGACTCGGCTGTATATCCCAGGCTTATATTACACTACACTTACAACCAAGTCTCCCCGATGAGTACATGTAAGTCTTGCCTCTCTCGACAATATCCTGACCTGTTTTCCAGACTGTCGCTCATCCAGCCATTGCTTCAGCCCTATCCATACACGCACACACTATGTCCCTTTACTTCTTCTCTCCCTCGGCTATTCATTGCCATAACAGTGTGAAACTAATCTCCAGCCTTCTGCTCTTTGAAAGGGCTTTATTATGCTAATACCGCTGCCTGGGGTAATACTGCTGAGAGTGACTGCCGGAGACAGCCATTGGCATGTACAATACCACACAAACGTGGGGGTCATCTCAGCCAAGTTAAATATATATTATTGTGGCCCCAGTGAAACTCGCGCGATTGATGGCAAAATCAATGCGGCTGACTTCGCTGCAGAGATGGATCTACTGGTTTCGCATTTCCCTAATCAAAGTCCAGAATGACTCTTCCATTAGAAGCCAAGCCGCCAGATACATATTCTTGTCAATCAGGGCAATATTAGCATTACCATACTCCCCAGGAGGAATTGCTTGCCCTGGTCAGGATTAATCCAATTTCAACAGGACTTGGTTTGTATGTTCACTTTACAGTTTAATGGATGCCATTCGTGTCTTGAAATAACTTACTTTTAATTGCCCACATACACCGAAAATATATCAATAATAATAAATATAAATAGGAACTAATTTGCTTTGTTATTATCATAGCATAGAAGAATGTGTGACTAATCTATTGTGAATTTACTGTAATTAATTTTCATTATTCATCTTTGACAATAGAAATTTATTCTAGGTTGAACAAACACACTTAAAAACTGTCAAAATTGTCTAAGCTGTTCAATAGTGTTTGGTTTTAACAACGGCACTACGAATAGCATTATATGAAACAGAAATATATCGCGCTGTTGGCACTTGCCACAGTAAACAAGACAGCGAAGTGCATGGATATGAACATCACATCAGTCGTCCATTCTCAGCAGTTCCACATAGGTGATACAAATTCCCCACGTGTCGAAAAATAACATTTCTACCATCCTTCACAGTATTTCCACAGGTTATTTTCTATCTCACGAGAGAGTTGCCGGTTACTGCCCTACAATGCTGTGCCAAATGTTATCTTAACCTTACACTGGTCTCATGGCTCTACCGATAGTCAGTAGCTATTTAGAAGTTTATCTCGACCTATTCTATCAGCGTGTTCTGTGGTGGGTAGCATTATTTCTCAAAATGTCAAAGGAGAAAGATATGTTTGAGTGTCATCTTTTTGTGTGTGTGTATACAATATTTACCGCGCTTTCTGATATCTCGGCATCTTTATTCATGTGTGACATATGTTCAAATGGTCTAATTATTACACTGAAACCTTTTCAATCGGGACTGGATTGACATCTAATAACAGAAAATCAATAATTTAATTAACAATGCAGTATTTCAAGTTTATCCATATTTAGCAGTGGGGTTTCTCTTTACAAATATACATACATATTAATAAATAGACTGAATGCCATGTCACAAAAGAAAAAACAACAACTATTAATTAAATTAATAATGAGGTATTTCAAAGGTGAGTGTCGACTGTATCAACATAATTTCCTCTTTAAAATTTAAACATTCTTTTGGTACAAAAATATACATGTATATAGGTCAGGGGATTCCTAGCAACACCTATAGGGTTCCAGCTGGTTTGTATGTAGCTGTTGGAGGGAGTGATTGAGTAGGGTGGAGGAACACAGACTTATTTAGCAGGAAACTGGCTTGCCTGTCAGATCCAGTCAGGAGAGATGGCCATCAAAGAGGATTGGGAAACCCCATACTTCCCAGCTCATTGGCAGGGGGGTGGCAGGGGGGTGGGGAGAGAAGAGAAATTACAGCCATCACCTGACACCAACCACTGCTTAGAGAGTTCCGGGACAGGAATTTTCCCTGGAGTGCTTCGTGATGGACAGAATGCACTCGGAATTCACGAGGAATATTGCCTAGTATGTCAGATGACAAGTGTGTCGAAACTGAAGATTACTTACTGCCGGCTTATTGCCTGGTACGCCAGATGATGAGTGCATCTAATTTGAAGATTACTTACACCGACAGTGAATGGATACCATATGTAGACGAACATACCACACAACTATTTGTCTATTAACCCTTAACACTTCAGGTATGTATTTCAAACATTAAATATAAATACCTATAAACACCAAATTCACCCAATGTAAAAGGAAAAAGAAAGAAAAAGCCCAATGCTGTTAATGATATATTTGTGGTAGAACACAACGACTGACAATACTAAAGACACATTAAAGATCACCACTGTTCCATGACTGTGGAACACATGCATCTTTGTCACCCTACATTGAGCAACAGGCCATAAAACGACAGAAATCGAACTGATCGCAAACAATCTAGAAGCAATCAGACCCTGACATTGGTCCCCGATCGTTTTTACAAACAACAGACTCTGACAGGTAAGACTGATGAAGAAGCCATTGGAAATCCCCGAGACCTAAAAACTAGGATAGATCACGATTGTTGGGTATTTAATGAGCGCCCGGAGTCATTATGGCTCTGCCCAGGTAATGCTTCTCCTGCCTAATGGATTATTCATGTTGCCATCTTTCTAAACAAAACTAATTGATTCGGTGGCACCAGGAAAGATCGATAGGCCTCTGCTGCTGGCTGTTCCAAAGCGAGACGGGTTCTGACAATAGCACAAGCACCTGCTTGTCAACAAGCTCCAGTAGGAATAGCAGCTTCTGATGCCTCCACTGATGTTGCTCCAGGGTTGTATTATACCCACAGGGAGATGGGGCCATCCAGCTGATCAATACCAGCCCTATTACAGCACTGTGGCAGCAGATGGCATTCTCGCTCGGCTCATAACTAACATCAATAATACACATAATGCATGTTATGGCAAGCTGTGACCATGATGAATCAATGCTTTCGCGTAATTAATCACGGCAAATCCATGTTTGTTCGGAAACATAAATTTCGTTCCCCAGTCTATGCTATTACTGAATATGACGTTTTCTTTAATCGTTCATTACCGTGTTGTTAAATAACTTACGTAAATTTCATTTAGATTTCCTCGAAATATCCTGAAGCTTGAAATTGAAATCTTATTTATATAGATACAAAACATTATATAATTGTAATAATTTCCTACCATGATGTTAAATAACATACGCTACTGTAATTTCAATTCCCTTGCTTGAACTTGAAATCAATAAATGTTCATAAACATATATCACACAATTAGATTACAAATTTAAACATAATTAATATCCAAGTGCTAGCTCTTGTTGTTGGCCACATTATTTGACATTATCTACATATCTCTACCTGTACAACCATAATAGATGTTATCTGATCTTCCATTTGTCCTTTAAGCGACAAAGCACCTGAACAAAGAACCTATATTACCAACACAAGGATATAACATATGTGATGCATATTTATGCCTGCGGGCAACAAACAGATGGACAATGTTAACAGTACACATAATGCTCATAATTCATTTCAATAATATCATTTGCACTTTTCCATACACTCCACGTTGTATGTATGATCCTTGCTAACAAGCAGTGTGACCAAACTGGAGTTTTAATTGTTTGCATAAGGTTCTGTTTACTTGCAAAGAGAAAGAGATGTGTGGGGATGGGGGTATGGGGGAGTGGAAACAACAACAAAAAAAGAAAGAAAAAAGAAAAAGAAAAAAAAAGGGGTGGGTGGGTCCCAATCCATTGCTTTGGCTCCAGGTACAACAGACACCTTTGGGTGACCCACTTTCAAAGACTCAATAAATAGTAAAGTCTCAAAGGCCTTGTGTGCCCTCTCTCCCTCCCCCCAACCCCCCTCCCCCTGACCTGTTGCTCCTCCGAGTCTGTAGCTAGGCAACCTGGGTCATCAGACTGGGAAGGCTCAAATTAAGTCGTCTTGATTTGGATTGAGATTTAGTTCTTTCTAAAGGATCAAGTTGGAATCTTTGTGTTCCGTCAGGAATCGCAACTCCGGCCTATTATGCCGCGCGGACAATTAACAGATAATCGCTCACGGAGGAGGATGTTTCCCCTCGGGCGCTCGCGTGCTTCAATGTCTTGTCATGGGCTGTCCCTCGTGTGTGTTGAATCCGGGCGTCCACGCTCCAAAGGCACCTTCAGCCTTCAACAATGCCGATCTCACAAGGCTAGATAACCGTGTTAGATAGCAAGCCCGACTGTGTAACCAGTAATACCACAACACCATCACACCACACAGGGGTACGCAAACAAAACGCGATTATATTATTTTTCCTGGTCACGGCTATATTTGACTCGTCGTAAATCAAATTCTACACTTGGGGCGTTATTTGGCAATTGTCCCCCACAGTCAAAAGCATTTTGTATCTTTCTATCAGACATACGAACGCACAGGTAATCCTTGTTGTGAGTGTTTTGACGTGTCGCGACTCAATGTTCACATTGTCCTAGCTGATCGGGTCCTGGTTTCAAAGTCCTGTTCAGATATACGCTATCTCGAATATCGAGCCGACCATTGTTATTACACATAAATTCATTTATTCGACAGCAACTCAGACATGCCATGCTAAATCTGTCTTTATTAGCCGCCTAATCAACTGTGACAATATTGTAAGTACCTATTGGAATAATTTCCTAATGGTTCCGTCATCCGATAAAATTACACATTCGACCTTGCTTCATAGCGCAGCCACCTGAGATCAAGTCATGATAATATTGTGACAACACGTCGAAATACGCTAAAATCTGAGAGCACTCTTAGCCTGCGACTCAATCGCAATCGAAAACATTCAGACAGCATGCAAGCATTACCTTCAAGCGAAAAGAACCATGGATAATTCACTTCCCTCCTCACGCTTAACGAGACCCTTCTGATTAGGATTAATGGACAATGGCATCTGACTTAGAAAAACGATTCCGGAGCGCGCGGAATGACTGAGACAAAGAACCCCATCTGACTTCTAAATAATTGATATCCATTGTTTCAGTTGGGAGCTTTCTTGGAACAATCCGTGATCGGAAAGTACGCCTCTAAAATTAGCTTTGCTTATCAGCACGTAACCCTGGAGTAAGGCCTAGATACAATTTGACCTAAAGAAAAAAAATATGCCCCGACAGATACGGATAAAATACATCCACTTCCATTATTAGTCACAGGTACCTTATCAGAGATTACAATTAGTAAAAAAATATTAATAATAACATACACTAGAATGACCATACATTATTTTAAGAAGTTTAATCGCATATTGTTTTTCATATTTCTTTCATATTTCTTCCATACGTAACAATATCTTAAAGGAGTTAATGGAACAAACAAAAACATCCTAGTCACAATTTCCATGACCCTGGTCCTCATTCATTGTGCTATAGTCTACATATTCTAGAAATAATTTGCCATTTTCTTTGAACCTGTATGCCGACAGAGGAAAGCAACACATTACGGACGTGATACGCGACAGTTGCATACTATTTACATCCCAGGAACAGTACATACACTATCCAAGGCTACCATCGCCTCAACCATGTAAATGTCAGCCTCTGAGACTCTCGGATTAGTGTCCAGCTTGGTGCCTTGGCTCGGGTCCACAATGTCAGATTAACCTTCTCCACTCTGGAGGCAACCAGAGATGCCCAGATAAGCAGTGCCTGTGCCTAGTACAGCAGGGAGAGGGTTAATAACACCAGAGTATAGGGCAAGACAAGACAGGATATCATTTGTGGAAGGACAGGAGGGCAAGTCATTACTGAGGAAGTCCTTGCAGTCTGGTAGAGACTGGAGGCAGGGAGACTGGACAAAAACGGAGCGACATCTCGGATCTCACACACAGGAGCAAAACCCGGGACGGAGGACAGAGATGTAGGGTAATTGGACTGATCGGGATTAAATCAGGCGACAGAAACCCGCTCGACATAACCCCCTCGAAAAGTACACGATTAATTGAATATGTCTCGATCTCGAGTCGGAATAAAACGGATCTCGTGGAATCTGTGTAGTGCTAAGAGGGCAACATACAAATTAATAGATAAAACAAATTTTAAAAATCCATTTTCAATATCGGTCGGTCCTAAATAATAATTCACGGTGACGCTAGACAACATGATGCATAACCCAATAGGTTTATTACTTTATTGATCAGCATATTAAAAATAAATTCCTTATGAATCGAAAAGAAAAACCAAGAAACATTGAATAACATTTCATTGTAAATCATTACAGGTTACATAAAAAACGCAAGCACGTGCTTCATGAAAAGCATGACAAAGAGCAGTAATTATATCCGGGTATGCATTATTGATACACCGTGGAATAGGGAATGCCCGCCCCTCGCTCCCTCCTTCTGAGGTGAACACCCTTTCACAATAGACCATCACCCTTACCCACCTTACCCCCCTCCCCTACCCCTACCCCAACCGACTGCTGGTACAGAAGTATGAATGAGGCTGCCCCACTGACTGCTGGTACAGAAGTATGAATGAGACTGGGGTCTGTGACTCACACTACAAGTTGGTGCAACACTGGTATAAGCAGGTCAGACAGACAAAGGATAACACTGCAATAGTAGGAGTGGCTCCGATATCTTGTTCCGTTTGAATTGTTACATATTTACAACCGTAACCAAGGCAATGTATGTTCCGCGGGACAATTAACAGATTGCGACATTGAACGGCTCGTGTTGGTTCTTGTGTGATATGTGTAACACTTGCTGCTTTTTTCAATGAGAAAGAATGAAGAAGATTGTATTTCCCTGTTGAAACGAAATAGGTCCGGGTGGCATTAAAAACCATTACGCGACCTTTTAAAATATTGCGCTTACACTTAGTGATCTATGAAAATAGAAGAAAAACTTTTACTTCAAAGAAAATCGGCAGGAGGAAAAGGCAGTTTCAGATATTATTCCTACTCAGGAATCCATATTTCTTCTCTATCGGAAAGTCTCGAGTTACCCTCCATCAACAATGTCTACCAAAGCATAAAAACCCTGGTATGTTTACATAGCTCACAGGATGATCTAGCATCATCTAGACAACTGAAAGAGCTCCGTGACCAAGAGCAGTGTTTGTGTGTTCTCTGTATCGATTTCCTTCAGTGGTGGGTGAGAGAGAGGAGGAAGAGAGAGAGAGAGGAAAGAGAGAGAAGAGAGAAAAGAGAGAGAGAAAAGAGAGCGAGAGAGAGAGAGATAGAGATAGAGAGAGAGAGAGAGAGAGAGAGAGAGAGAGAGAAAATGATGGGAATCTATCAACAGTACATGATGGAGTCTATAAACAGAACATTAACTCCTACATCTAAGCCCTGTGATTGTTTTACATCTCGGGGAAACGCGAGTCTCCTGTTTACACGTAGACGTAGAAGCCTTGTCGGGTGGCAAAAAAACATAAATTGCTGTAATTTGAGGTGATACAGTGCAAGGAAGTCTCCATGCCCGATCTTTAATAATAAAGGTGGTGAGGGGAAAATCGCCGAGAAACAGATGGAGGTGGGTGGGGGGGAGCAACTTGGTGTATCCCTCTACCTCACAGCTGTGGAAGTAGCAGGGGCCCCATCTAGATGACGTCAACAGGAAGCTTTGAGGTCTGGGTGAAGGTCAAAGGGTGCACCCAGCGCATAGTCATTAACTGACTGCAGTCGGTGCAATTCACTTGGCAAGAAATTAGATTACTACAATCGTGACAGAATATGATGACTGCAGTAATTTGTAATCAATCCACTCTCCCAAGCCGATGGGCAACTGCATCCCATCAGGCGGTTTAAATGAAAATGACCTTGACCTTGTGTTAATTTGCTCATGGTTGTGTTCCATAAATTAGCACATTTAACACAAAAAACACATGTCTCCCATGTGTTAATATAAACATCTGCTTTGACCTAGTATTGCCAATTCAACCGAAACAGATTACTAATTTATGTCTGGTTAAAAAAATACTTTCAAAGAATTTATAACCAACCAAGGAAACAACAACACTATAATATCCAAAGCAGACCACCGAAATTATTTTGATCACTAAAATTATTTTGATCTACGCATTATAAAAGGGGATCTAAAAAATAAGGTCACAGAGTATGTCCACATATATCACACGCACACATGACTTTATGGCTTATTGTCACATTTGAACTCCGACCTAGGGGCCACTCCTCACCCACAAGGTCCCGGACAAGGAACAGCAAACAATAACAACATGGAGGTGTGCCCTAAATACTTCTCTCCCTGCTATCTTATTACATTATCAACCCACACACACACACATTTCACACATTTCATCAACAGTGGCAAACTTGTACAACTTCAGGATGGTGTGTATGTGTGTGTATCTGATATCTATCACAGAGGATAAGGTTTCGTCATTTCCTTTGAGAAAAAACATTAAGAGTGACAAAGTACAGATTTCATGTATCCATCTGACATTTTCGCACAAAAAGGGGCTTTGTCCTTTTGGTACATATTGAATAATATACATACATTATAAATATAAATGTTGGTATATACTAAATAATATACATAAATCATAAGTACACAAACACATAAATTATAATTACTATGTTATAATAAATAATACATAAATTCATCAATGATACTAGGTTTAAAGAGAGGCTTTGGCACATATTGAATAATATATAAATGATAAAATAATACATGCACATAAAATTGAAATAAACTATTGTAATCATAAATACACATAATTCATCCACTAGACTAGGTGTACAAATGAATCCAAACATAACCGCATCGGGACGCAAACAACTTAATTACACGTCACCGTGTCACATCTACCGAACACGGCACACCAAACCACGGCACACCAAACGTTACATCAACCGTAATGTCATGCATGAAGTCGATTTCGTGACACGTAATAACGTATATGCATCTATATATAAATATCTATAAATGTAATTTAATCCTCTGCAGCACACGTACAACAGCAGTGGCCGATATAGACTTACATTCAGCCAGCGCTGGGAACAACTAATCAATCCCTACAGATCAATAGCCAGAGTACATGTGAATAAAACTCGGATCTAATCATAATACACGACCCGCCCGAGAGGATCCAACCCCACTACTCCAACATAAAATAATTACATAAACAGTTTCTATCTTAACATCTATGACTAATGGGAATTGTTTTCAAAGTCAATTTTTATAATTGACAAACGTGTAAATTTCTATACGGGATTGCTCTTGGTTTTGATTTGATCTATCTCCGAAAATACATTTCAATTATTAACCAGACACTAGATCATTATTACTACTGGATGATAATGTCCTTTGGCGTGGCAAGATTAATCATTGAATGGAAGAGCTATTTAAAAGATATAGAAATTATCTGGCCGATACAAAAGTCTAACACATGTACACACACACGTACGTACACACATGTACACACACATGTACACAGACATGTACACACACACACACACACACACACACACACACACACACACACACACACACACACACACACACAC
>JAUTBV010116411.1:0-13585 GCA_032361325.1 Lepetodrilus fucensis
CTTTTATACATACTATTCTCTCTTTCATGTTATATTATGTTATAGAAATGTATATGATGTAAATTTTCAGGAGCGGACTTTTCCCCAAGTTGGCATACCTTGTACCCAATCCCTTTCTATTGTGAATAAAATATGTTTGAACTAAACACACTGACATTTTATTTGACAAAATTGCCTTTAATAGTGGAGATGCGCCTTCATATAATGTTAAGACAACTTAATAATGTTTAGTTGTCAGCAGAGTAATAGCTGGTAACAATATTATCCTAACAACACTATTAGAACTATTTTCAAGATTATTTCACTAATATTGCATGAATATAGAGATGGCTAAAACGGTAAAAACACAAACTGTTTGATACATAAACTTCAAATAATAATTATTCTTATACAAAAATACAAATATCTTCAATGTATTATACTGAATAGTACAGAAAACAAAATAGCTCAACCATGTTAAATTCAGTATGGAAATGGAAATAGAAAAAATTTATACTTTCCCAAAAACGAAAGAATTGGAAATATTTGTATTCTAATATAGCTCTTAACCCTCTCCCGGCTGGATTAATCACAGACACTGCTCTTTAGGTAATCTCTGGTTGCCTCCAGTCTGGAGAGGGTTAAAGAAACAAGTGAAAGGAAGTCGTCTTACTTGGACTCGACAGGGAACGGCTCGTACAGGAACTTCTTGTAGAAATGCTTCTTGATGTCATGCACCAGTATGACGGCCTTGCCCCGGTCGTCAAACTGAGGACGTCCTGCGCGACCCATCATCTGCAGGACATCTGAAAGACATGGTCCCGCCGAAATAATAAACCTTACCTGATCTACACTGAAACATGGTCCCGCCGAAATAATAAACCTTACCTGATCTACACTGAAACATGTGGTGCCACTGAAACATGTGGTGCCAGAAATAACAAACATTTTGGGATTGAATTAGTGTTTTCCGTCGCAGTGTGACGACTTACCTGATCTACACTGAAACATCTGATTGATATTGAAACATCCAATCTACACTGAAACATTTGATTTTAACTGAAAAAGCATCCCATCTACACTAAAACTGAAACATTCCATCTACACTGAAACATCCGATCTTCATAAAAAAAGAAATCATTTCACATTGAAACATCCAATCTTTACTGAAAAAGCATCTCATCCATACTGAAACAGCACATCTACACTGAAACATCTGGTCTACATTGAAACATCTGATATACACTGAAACATCCAATCTGGACTGAAACATCAATTCTGGACTGAAACATCTGGTCTACATTGAAACATCTGATCTACACTGAAACATCCAATCTGGACTGAAACATCAATTCTGGACTGAAATCCATTCTAGACTGAAATATCCATTCTACACTGAAACATTGAATCACTTTCAGAACGTCCATCAGAGAATTGTAATAGTACGAGGACACAATCCCGGATTTCTCCGACGGACTGACAGAATCAGTCTAGTAGTGGCGCTGTGTGAATCCTGTAGCTGTCTATGTGGTGGGATGATGTCATTGGGAGGAGTCGGCGTGGGAACCGTGAGCCAGTGGAACTAAACATACCTGTACCCTGAATCATCTACAGATATAGAGAGAGCAAACACCGCTGGCAGCCGGCATTGCTACCAACACAGCAGGAGTTGTCTCCCTTGCACCAGGCAGTCTACTTGCCAGTGATTTTATGGCCTCAGTACTTTTTCTTATTTTTAATGTGGAGTTTAGAGTTGTTTTCTAGATTCTTTCAATAATATCACGACTTGTCAGTTTAGAGCAGGAGGAAACCCGCAACATCCGTAGCACTGAATGTTGCAGTAAACCTGCGAGCACCGGCTGGTACTGACAAGACCAAGGATGATAACTGCATTGCCACTCTACAGTCAGTGCATCCTATCAATATCGGGTCAGAAAGGTAACTTTCGCGAACATTGATGCCGGGCCCCCTGGGCGGGATTTGAAGTCCAACACTCTACCACTGCGCTACATCCCGCCCTCTGATCATGCATCTAGGTAAGAACGAGTAAATGCGTGTCTCCTTACAGTGTAATGAACAGAGGAGTCCTTCCTCTTGGGTGGTTTGTGAACGATGCCATGTCCACGCGCTACGGGGATCCCTGGGCAGCCAAACGGTGTACGGAGTGGACGGGGCAGGACAAACAGGACATGTCCTGGATGAAGCAGCTGCTGTATTGTCCGTGTACCGTGGACCAGGCGCTGGCAGACTTCGGGAGGTGGCAGCCGGACCATGGTTGCAGCATGTTCTCCACCAGCAAGACAAACTGCTACTACCACCTTGGTGCCAGACACTGCATCAGGATCTCTAATCCCTCGTACGTATTGAATTGCGGTATTGCGGTGTGCAAGCTATCTAGAGAGGACCAATAATACAGTAAACATCGTTATCACAAGGAAGTCTTATATAATTTGAAGAACAAACTGACATCTGATTTCCTAAACAATTGCCAACGTAACCTTTGACATAGGCCTAATTAATTTATTATTTTGATTTTTTTCTCTCCGGATATTCATTAATATTAACTCGATATCAATACAATTATTTCAAGATCAACTGGTTCCGGAAATCAGTGTTGCTATAGCGACGACGGACTGTTGATGTACGCTGCAGACACGTATCAAGGCAGCACACCTGACAGAAGCCATGACTGGGGTGCTGCCCCCTACAATAAACCGGGTTACGTCCCCTCGTTGTCTCACTGGCAGCGGGACGTGGTGACCTTCTACTACTGCTGTCTATGGGTGGACTATAGCCACTGCGACTACTACATGGACCAACGAGCCACCAGAGATTGCACCGGATACCGTCCACCAAAAGCAGGTTACTAGCATTTTCAAAGTCAATTCCTTGAGACGTCTTCATTTTTGTTCTGTTTAGGATTAAAGACTCGGTTCCACTTGATGATTTCGTTCATATCATATTGTCAGTTTACGTTTGAGAAACGTATACGTTTGTGTACACTGCATGTAAAGGATGACATTATCAGAACGTTCTCATAAGACAGTGCCTTTGATCGCCTTTCAACATCAACCTTTCAGCCATTGCCTACGGTGATCCTCACATCGACACGTTTGACGGACAGATATACAACTTCGGAGGAAAGGGAGATTTCTACCTTGTCAAATCTGAACAGTTCACACTTCAGGGAAAATTCGAAATGGCCACCCAACAACATGGTATTCTTGTTTGCATTGATTACTAGTATTCAATGACATGTATTCTAATCAAAGATCGTAAACTAATCAAGAACAAGTTCTTTCGGCACTTGAAAAACTAGTCAATAAACAATTGACGCTTGAAAATGTTTAAATGAGTATTATATTAGTTTGATATTCACATATTTATAGGGCGTAATTTGTAAAATTAAAGAGAACTGGGAATATATATGCAGTTACTGGTTGCCTTGGTTTACTGTATTTTACTGTCTTCAATTGCTAGCTTTACTTTTAAAACCAGGATTCTACCTCATTTCGATCTTCTAGCTGACGGGTACGTCTTCAATACGACGGTGTTGACAGCAATAGCTCTCCAGGACGTCTCTGACACTAAAGTAGAGATACGTCTAGCTCCAGCAGTCTGGACTAATGGCAAGAAGTTGGACGTCTTCGTCAATGGGGAGATACAGATGTTCGATGGTCGGCCCACTTCTACGCAGGATTTTGATGGTACATGTATATGATAAGACAAGACGGCTTCCATACCTACATACCTACATATTCACAATGTTTTCCTATATTTTAGTAGTAAAGTTTTCACTTTTAAGATATGTAGGCCTAATTCAGGATGTAATGGTCTATGGGACCATCTATTTAACTATGAAGAAAAATAAGCTTTAATTTCGGCTATTTTTATCATTTTAAAGAAGAAAGAAAATTCGGCTATGTACATAACAAAGAACGTTAGCAGCGTAGAGTTATTATTCCGACAAATACAAATAAAAGCAATGTTCTTTACTATCTAACTTATTATGTTTTAATCAAAGGTGGAGTGTCTATCATCAGCATTGGGTCTGTCCAGAGCAACCCTCACAGTAACTTCACCATCATACTCAAGTCTGGAGTGGGAATACAGGTGGCGGAATCTAACGGACTATTGCATGTCACCGCTAACATGCCTCCTGACCTGAAGGTAGACACTATTAAAAATGCCTTTATATAAACCGTAATGCCATTGCTATCGAAATGCCTTCAGCCCTTAACATGGTTGTAAGGCAAATACTTGTCACCATACCTAGAGGGAGGATCTATACGTATGTTAGTTGCCTATATACAAGTAAGTAAACTATTTGGAGAATCAACAATCTTTACTTTGTAATATACGATGAAATGACCTGCGTGTCTTGGACAAAACATCCATAGCCATGAAGTATTCCTATCCAGGTTATATGCTATATGTTCTGGAAGTTATTCCTGGTGGAACAGGGCAACGCTAAACATCGCACATAACATTTCATTAGCGGAGCTGCAATACTCCTTAGCTTTACAGCATCCGAGACTCTTAGCCGTAGAACGTCAGCGATATCCATACTACTTAGCAGCCCAGCATCCGAGACTCTTAGCTGTAGAACGTCAGCGATATCCATACTACTTAGCAGCCCAGCATCCGAGACTCTTAGCTGCAGAACGTCAGCGATATCCACACTGAAGGATTCAATGTATTTAAGCAGCATTTCAAGACCTAGACGAAATTGAGCGATACGAAATAGCAACGCATTGGATGTTGGCCATGTGGTCTCTGATTCCAGGGGATGGTCTCTGGTCTGCTAGGGACATGGAATGGTAATAAAACAGACGACTACACGAACAAGGATGGCAAGAGGATTGATATGGAATCATCCCGGCAAGCTGTATATGAACATTTTGCCAAAACGTGTATGTATTATATTCGATAATTATTCATAATATTAGTAATAATACTAATATTGGTAAATGGAGTTTAACGTCGCTTCAACAATTATCTTTTCGTCTTTTTTTAATGGCATCTTTTCTTGACAATTCTACAATTGCTAGTAATAGAAGAATATGCATACATTACTGGGACACAACTACTACTACTACTACTACTACTACTACTACCACCACCACCACCACTGTCAACTGCATAATGATCGTTGGAAACTATTTTAAGTACGAGTTATTTACTTCCTGCAATGCTGTTGTATCGGCTCCTTTCAGGGAAGGTACTTCAGGCTCACTCCCTATTTGCTGTCCACACCACGGCTGACGAGAACTTTGTCCCGCAATACAGCGTCCCGGAAATACGCCCCGGGTCAGGGTTCACGGCAGATGATATTAATAGGGTCTGTGATGGGAATACTCAATGCAAGTTTGACTACATTGTAACCGGAAGTGAAGATGTGGCAAATGCATCAAGGAATGCTGCAGAGTGGTTTTCTGCATTGCAAAGTTTTCAGACGGCAGGTGAGTGTTAGTTTCATTATGTGGTCAATCCTTCCCAATGGTTAGCATTGATAATAGCCAGCGTTTGAAAGACACCTAGGATATTTATAGGCCTAATATACTTATTGATAACATATTCTTACTACATTCTTTACAGGGCTGCTGTGCATACTGTTCGCCTAATGGCTAGCAATCCCTGACAGCAATATTAAACAGAAAGAGTTTCATCTATCATGACACGTAGAACACTCTGGTAATATTTAAGTAAAGGTGACATATGGGTCAGATATTTTCCATTACTATTGTATTAAAAAAAGATTGAATTGAATTGACTGGTAATTTTACATTCCAGCGGAATTCTGTTCGTTGTTGGATGTACCCTACGCTAACAAAGACAACTACAACTACTCTGTGGGAAGCACGGTCTCTCTGACTGGATGTAGAAATTACCGGAAACTGAGCGGGAAACGGAAGTACACCTGTACAAGAACCAGTCTGGGAGAAAACGACTGGCGTCCGTCTGTAAATGCTCAATGCAAGGTGGAAGGTGAGTGAATATGGAGTTTAATGTCGCTGCGGGAATTTGCAAGGTGGAAGGTAGGCCTACCTCAAGATGTTATGTACATAGGGGAATATGCATATGTAAAGTTCAATCATCGTTTGCATACAATGTTACCCGTTCATTCTTTTCATATTTGTTTATATTATTTACTAATTTATTAACTGCACAGACTGATCCGCATGGTTGCCTACCCACGGCACTATTGTTGTTCCTATGTCATGTGTGTATGATATTACAGCATTCATTCTGGAATGTCCCGTTGTAGTTTACACCATAACCAACAAGAGTGGGTCCAGTCTAGGGTCAACAAGGTTGTGGTGTTCACTGGCAGTCCTTGTGCTCTTGCTTCAACGGTAATTCTGAGATATTACTGGTAACCATCAAGACTAAACCATCCTTGTATGTGGTCTTCAATACAGCGTTATCAGCATAATGTTATAACTACAGCTATATTTTATAAAAAATACCATAATTTGTATATAGCACTATTTTCATGTTTTTCTTCTACTACTACACTACTATTACTACTACTAATACTACTACTAATACTACTACTAATACTACTGCTGCTGCTGCTACTACTACTAGGCTACTACCATAGCCTATAGACCACATACCATACTACTACTATGACGGCGACGATGACTAAATGATAGTTCTCTGCCATGTATGTGTTGGTACACACCGGAAGTTAAATATTTCGTTTTGTTATCATTATTCTGGTATACCGGAAGTTCAAGATTTCGTTTTGTCATCATTATTCTGGTATGACAGTATCTTGTTTTTGATTCAATATACATGTATATAGTAATGGTCGTTATTTTCTCTTTTCAGATAATATTAAACAAAGACATAACCATAATCAGAAGGTGATTTACCATGTAAATAAGCAGACCCTGAGGAAGAACGCGTCATAGAATATACATGTTGTTTCTTGCTCATATCATCAGTACATAACATTTTCACTGTATATATGTAGATGGTTGTGTTGTTTGTAATAAAATTGGTATTATACCCATTCAAGCATGGCATTGATCCAGACTAAATATATTTCTTGGTAATATAGGCGAGTTAGGTTTGCCTTATACTCCCCATGGATTTGAGAAGGAATTGAGTGCACACAGATCCATTGACCGGGGTGATAATGCAAGCACTATGAGCATACCTAGTGTGGAGTTTGGTGCTATCATAGTATAAATTATTAGTAGTAGTATCCCAAAGAATGCGTTATATGGACGAAGTGAATACCGGTAGAATATAGATATCCAGCGTAGTTCATGAACAATAAAACAAAACTCGAATATGATTACTTAAATTGTGTTTTATTAGCTGAAATATACATGAACCTCCTTCATATTTCCTCTTGGAACACCCAGACGAATTCATTGAATAGAACAGCTGACAAACTACCAATTGTCGGGGTCGCTTCTGGATACCACGTATCCAGTACACACAGTACCACGTATTGGTACACACTGTAAAACAGATATTAAAATTAAACAAGTACATGTATTCAGTAAAACATCAACTATTGCTTTTACAAGCAATGACAGTATTGTATGCGATGAATCACCCAAATGGTATGCATGCAATTGTGTGTAACTGGTACTATAGACTGAATATGTTGATAGTTAGTAGACAAAGCTATACGGTTCACTTACCCCAAACTCGTCAGCAGGAAGACTGAAATAGATAATATATTTACCTTAGACGTTCATGCTTGCTCAATTATCAAAAATAGTTTCCTTTGTTGAGTGCTTTGAACAATTTCAGATTAGTCCACTCAGTTTACATTACAGCAAGAGAAACCCAACAACACCCTTACCACATAGTGTGGCAATACACCAGTGCATTCTGTCGTGATCGTGTAGAAAGTCTCCTTCAGACAGCGATAGAAAATGAGAATGTCTTTTAAAAACATTATTTCGGCGACACTGTAGGTGTCTGCTTCGACGTTTCATTGCAATTACGGCATTACAGTATGCATATTTCAGTCACGGACACCTAAACTTGGAACACGTTCACTTACACCGTCGCACGTGTCCAGGGCGCAGGTGATGAAGTTGCATTCGAAGTTGATGACGGCTGCGGCGTTGATGCTGAATGCTGGAAAGTACGGACTGGTACTGGTGTTGCCAGATGTCATGAAACCAGCGTCTTTGGAGAATATTATGCCGTCGCCACATCTATGTACAAATACAATACAGCTGAATGTATGCATATAAAGTGAGTGAAGTTGTTTGTTTACGTCACAGCGGGAACCTTTCACCCATACTTGACGAGTAGGCGTATACACAATTTGTACAAGAATGCTTACATATTCATAGTAACGTTCAGAAATATGTTCTTACCCAGCTCTAAGGATGGCATATCTAGCAGAACCATCAATGGCGTCGCACGACACCGGCCGCAATCCCTCTGCGCCTGGAATGTAAAAATGGATTCGGACTCGGATATGACGGTATTGACTCTTGTGGGTACAGAAAAACTACAGATGCATCCAGTGAACAGAAATGTTCCAAGAATGTCACTACTGTCGCTTACTTGCATATGCCATCGTACAAAATTTGAATTAAAATACAGTACATACTAGTATTATATATCACGTGTATATTACCGGAAGTGACAGCTCTGAGCATGACGGTTCTCCCCATGTGTACATTCGTGTCCGTCATACTGTCTCCAAGAACATCTACTAAACCTAGAATGAAAGTGGACGAACTGTCGTTGCCCATGTTTATTTGAAGTTCATTTGGAGCGATCAGGCTGAAACAGAACGACAAGGGTGAACTATGAAATATACGTACTCTATTTACAGCTATTTTTGTGTCGCTTTCTATATTATTTCCCTAATAACCCTGCAAGCACCGGCTGGTACTGACAAGTCCCAAGGATGATAACTGCATTGCCACTTTAGACAGTGTATCCTATCAATATCGCGTCAGAAATGTAACTTTAGCGAACATTGATCCCCGGGGTGGGATTTGAACTCTGAACCTTTGGCTCCAAAACGTTCTACCACTGCGCTACCACCCGCCTCTACACATTACATTACAAACTAAACAGATGGTACTTGGACGTTGTTTACCCTTCCACAACGTTCTGGTCTCTGCTGCGGTCCACGCCTTTAGGGTCGAAGGTACAGGACACCGTGTACTCCTCCTCGTCCTGGTGGACCAGGCTCCCCACCTCGCCGTACGACACCACCACTTTGATGGAGAACACCAGTGTGTTGACACGTTGCTATGAAGAAAAAGTTGATGTAAATAGTTTTCAATTTTGAATTGAGGCATGGCTGCTGTAGCAATTTTGTACAATTCGACGGTCTTTGTAATGAAAATAGAGGTTCCGCAACACTACGGTTACCATTACGGATACTCGCCCTACGTGTAGTTTTCCGTTTCTGGCCCTCTCAGGGAACCCGGACGTTCAGAAACGGGAAACTACACGCCGGGCGAACCTCTGACGTCAAATACTAGATCTACGCACAAACTGATGATCTAACCGTATCCGTAATGGTAACCGTAATGTTGCGAAATCTCTCGTGTCAGACTAATCAACGGCTACTACTACTACTACTACCACTACTACTACTACTACTACTAATAATAATAATAATAATAATAAAAGAAGGGTTCTTCTATAGCGCAAACAAAGTCACACCACTAAAATAAAGGGGCATGCTACTACATGTACGTAGACATTTAGACCTTTTCTTCTGGACATAGAACTTTAACCTTATCCCTGTTGAATTAGGCACAGGTACTGCTCTTTAGGGCATCTCCGGTTGCCTCCAGCATGGAGAGGGTTAAAACATCCATGGATAAAAAGGGCAAATACATACGATTGTTAACAGATCAATCACAATAATCTACGTACTTCAAAGACGCAGCGTTGTGATCCTTGATTTGGATAGGAAACGGGGAGGTCGAAGTTGACGCCGTCGGCGGTGGTGAAGTCGACTGTAATGCCGCCGGCGCACACGGCCTTGGCCTCCGCGTTGAGGTCAGTGATGATCTCGATTGAGGCGTCATCGTCATTAACTGGGCCGCAACTTGGCGCAACTATAACATTCAAATAAAAATGCATTTCAAGATCAGCCATTGTACATGCAAGACATGAGATACTATTCATCAAGGGGTCCATTCTCGAAACGTTCTTACGATGTTATTAGCCTAAGAACGTTCTTAACTGTATCTTAAGGATACCTATAGCATGAGCTATTCACGTTCTTAAGCTAAGAAGATCTTAAGAAGTTTCGAGAATAGAGGCCAAGCCCGTATTCTTGAAACTTCTTAGCTAAGAACGTCTTAGTGAGAAAGGATCTCTTTAGAAATTAGCATACTAGGCAGAAAACCAGTTTGGCAAATGCTTAGTACTTACAAACCTTTTAGGACTTACGAAGTTTTGAGAATACATGTATGTTTAAACTGAATATAGATGTTACACGAATGCACCATCATGGATGCGGTATTTCTTTTAACATTAAATTTACTTTATGCCAGTACATTTTGAAATTATAAACAAATTCCACTTCAGTTGAGTTTGTATTGGTTGCTTCCAACATTATCTGTGTTGACAGATACATGAATTAATTACTTACTTACTTTCAGGATGACATGCCGCCTATACTTACCTTGCAAGATGTAACCGTCTGGTATTATTGACCAACATACTGCCTGTACAAAAAGTAATACAATTAAACTCTCTGGTACATCTATCATCACTGGCGTTTGAAGTAGAATCTCTTGATAATATTTGTTGTATGAAAGTCTGACGTAACACGTAATACTTACAGCTAAAGCAATCACACATGATAGAACGGTCATAGGGTAAACCATTTCGCTGAAATATATAATATAAAAATAATAGACACGTGACGTGTGCCCGATTTCTCATAAATTAAATTAAATTAATAAATTTATTAAAATATCTAAACTTTTTGGGGGGCCTATTCTCGAAACGTTCTTACGATCTTCTTAGCCTAAGAACGTGGGTAACCATCTCCCCTAGGGAAGGGTACAATTCCGAAGACACTACGAAGAAAGTGAGTTAGGTCACATGGGCTAGGCAAGATGGTGCGTAAGCTGGTAACATGTTCATAGACATATACGAATCTTGTCGTACGATCGTCAGAACGTTTCGAGAATAGGCTTCCTGATTTTTGTCTCAAGAAATCAGGGCCTTCTGGTTTGTCATTCATAGTGGTCGTGGCTGTGCTTGTGGTCGTGGCATAGCCCATGATTAGTGGCAGTACTACGTAGCAATGACAGTATTACCCGGCCATACATATGGCTTGAATCCAAGTTTACGTCAATTCTTGCCATAACAAATTCATGTCGTATGCCCTGATTAGGCGGTATATCATATAACAGCTGATAAACATTTTAGTTTTTAAACTTAGCTAAGTCAAAAAACTTAGTTTTCTATAAAAGAGATTAGCTTTACCAACTGTTTACATCTTAGTCGACTATACAACCCTTTGGCGAAACACATAACTTTGTCTCTCTCTCTCTCTCTCTCTTTCTCTCTCTCTCTCTCTCTCTGTGTGTCCCCCCCCCCCCATATATCTCTCTTTTCTCTCTCTCCATCGATCAATCTTCCTCATGTATTTCGCGCTATCTGTTATACTATTAACAGTAGTACATTATTAAAACCAAGTTTAACAATACCTACTATAGTCGTCATATACCAATGATGTCCACATGTATCCTCCTCAGTATTCAGTGCAGGCTACTATCAGCTGACTATTAGTAGAATTAATGTCACATTATTGTGTACAAGCATCGGACAAAGTATGATGATCTGTCAGATCTGGTGGTCACTGATCACCATTTCAAAATGCCATTCTAATTCCAGATTATGCCATGTTATATGCAGATACTTACCCGAAATGAAAGGTGCAGTAGGCCTCTACAGTTATTTCTAACGTGTCTATGAACAGACCGGACAGCCGGATACAAACATAAGTTAGCTTTTCAGCACATGCACGTGCAACGCGTGTAAAGGTCCTCGCACACCAAAGGCGAGCGAAATATCGCCGCGCCAATCAAAGAATTCTGTCATTGCGAATATCGCTTTTGGTGTGAAAGCATATAAAGGATCAATCTCAGAACGCATATCGCCGATGTTGTCGCCGCGATATTCGCCTCCGGTGTGCAAGGACCTTAAAGTGAATGGTGCGTGACGACGTTTAGACGAGTTTGCGTTCTGGCATAATCTTTGTCAAAGACCTTTCGTGCCATTTTAGTTTCGATTTCTAACGATTAAAAAGAAATTATATATATATTTTCGAGCCAATTTCTTTTGAAAATGTAAACATTAAAAAGTAATTAAACATCGAATATCTGGCACGACACGGCACGATTACAAAATAATATAATATAGGCTTTACATTTCACAAGAACTAAAAGTTCACCAAAATCATATTTGAATGAATCACTCGTCAGTATTGCGGTATTGGTCTATACAGACCAAGATACCGAAACCAACGTTCTTCATTTTTATCTCAATTTGAAACTGTACAGTATAACCTTAGATCATTTGATTCAGTAGTTATATCTACAGTTCTGTATAGTTGCGAGACATTTGATCATATCCAATCTATTGAAAACATCTACTAATGGTTCATTCTTCCCCATCTGTGTTACAAGTAACGGTGCCTACGTCTATACAGTACAGTTCTCTGGGAGATCTTGGATAACCTTGCAATGTCAGATTTATCGCGCCTTCGTCTAAACGTCTAATTGGCGTTGTTATGTTTGGCTTCTGTCAGTCTAGGTATAGTTTCGATAGCACCCTAGCGACACTATCGATAATAATGTGACATAATACGTAATGCATTGTTTGCATATTGCTTTCTAGCTTTCTTGCTTTCTAGTCATATGAACGAGTTGCTGACGTCAATTAAGCGTCTTGCGAAGTTTAACATTGGTATGCTTTGCTTTTGCTATGTAATATGAGTGCTCCAGACTTAACACTTTCAGTTACTTTCCCGCAGAACAAATCAGGGCAAGTTGCAAAGGTACTAAAGCTTCTAAATGTTAAAAAGAAGGTTGCCCGCAGTACAATTTAACTGTACGTCGGGCATATGTTAGTTCAGAGCCCTGAATGACTATACAAAAAAAAAGAGAAGTAAAATCGTATTATTATAAAATGAAATGAATGTAAAATAAGTGCTTGTTTCTGCTTTGATAAATCATGATAAATCATTACTTGCGATTGAATTCCCGTTGTAATGTTGACCTAGCATGTATTTATGATGTTTTTACCATGCCTTGTACATATTGTTGTGTGATCGTCGTTTATGTTCAAATAATGTGATGGCTTGAATTCATGGTGTGCTCTTTAACTGAAACATTAATCAATAGCAGTGTGCTCTTTAACTGAAACATTCATCAATAGCAATGTTTTACCGAGGCATTCTCGTGCACTTTCTTGCTACCTTGTTGGAAAAAATACCTAGTCATGGTTTAACGGCATAATATCACAGATATGTATGGTTGTTTTGGACTACTAGTAGTTCCTAGCTATAACTGCAAAGTACATTCACTTGACGTACATAAAATCATGTTTGTACTTCCAAAAAGCTTTCCACCGCTGT
>JAUTBV010116422.1:0-13585 GCA_032361325.1 Lepetodrilus fucensis
GTATATCATCGATCACTGGCCAACATGTATGAGGACGGGTAACTTCTCAGACTTACCAGTCCTCATGGCTGGCAGTTAATTTGCTGGAGTTTTATACACTGATACTACTACAATTACTTGTAGCTGAATACTTGTAGATTATCAACTATCATGACTAGTGTAGCAATAAACGTTTTTGTGTAATATGGTTGGTTGGTTGGCGGAATTGGGGCATCAAGCCACTTTCAAGATTATTTAATTCATATCACGGCCAACATGTGTTGTATGCAGATGCTTTGCTTGAACTAAGCCACTACCACCAACTGTTGGTGCTAGCTCACGGAATATCCTGCTAGAATGAGTCAGTGAGTTATTGTTTTACACCACAGCAGGAATCTTTCACTTATTTTACTATGAGTCGCAGGTAGAACAGGGATGCCCACTTATATCATGTATATAGTAATTAACTTTGGCCAGGTCAGTCTTTGCTTTACCTCTTTTAATGCTTTGCACCAAACTGGAAAAGTTAAACAACAAACACTATACCACTTTTTAAAGGATTTTGGTAAGATGTGATGCGAGAGGGGTTCAAAACACCAAACTAACACTCCCTAGGCCAACCACAAGTTCTTATAGAACGGTGCCCAGGTATACCGTACTTGCACTCAAGAAAAGAATTAGTTCTTGATCTATTATCATGTTTGTGGCCTGTCAGATTTTACATAGCATTACACTTGAACATGTTTAATGAGATGGCCTATTTTGGGTAAACTTGTACATATTAAGATTTTTGTTTGAATTAATGCTTTATGTCACAGCGGGAATACATTACACATAGACGACGACAAACACATTAAAAATAAGGTATACAGTATTTGCACAAATGTCACAGTTGACACCAACATGCTATAGAATTTGGTTCTATTCTCCTGGGTATTGAACACCATATTTGTAAATTTTAAGCATATGTCTAACTTTCTTTTATGAGACCCAAGGTTGAGTTATAGAATAGTATATATCCTGTTCCATTTTAGGACTTTTCTGCACCTCACTTACACAAATAAATGCGCACTCAGCTTTATTTCTCACCTGATCCTTGCTAAACAATGCTTAGCTGGCTGTAATGTGTCCTAGTTACTGCTTCAGGATGAACACTGGGCTATGCCACTGTTTACATGGTGTACATGCAAGCATATCCTGCTTTAACATGTTTAATATGTGTGCATTTGGATTTAATGGGGACTACACACATGTACAATGTATATATGTACATATATTTTTAAAAGATTGCCTCTGTTGGTTGAATTGGAGATTAGATCCGCTTTCAAGATTATTTTTCATTCGTATCACGGCTTGCATGTCTGTGTACACATGCCCGGATTGTACTGACAAATTGTATTTCAGCTAGCTGGTGGTGCTACCTAACTAGGATATTCTGTCACAATCAGTACATGGATACCTTACCCAGACACATTATTAACTGATTAAGAGCCGACCAGTTCTCATTTTAATCTTTTTAATGCTGAGGACAGAACAGGGGGTCAACAACTTGAACAAGTACCATATTTTAAAGTCTTTTGGTATGACATGGCCAGGGCTTGTGGACAACACTCCAACCAGCGTAACCACTAGGCCATCATGCATGATTTTCTAACCACCAGGCCATGACACTGCCTCTAGGCCATGACACTCCCACTAGGCCATGACACACCCACTAGGCCATGGCACTGCCAATAGGCCACAACATTCCCATTTTCTAACCACCAGGCCATGACACTCACACTATGCCATGACACTCTCATTAGGCCATGACACTATCACTAGGCCATGACACTCCCACTAGGCCATGATGCTCTCATTAGGCCATGACACTATCACCACTAGGCCATGACATTCCCACTAGGCCATGACAACCACTAGGCCAGTGAGATGATTACCCAGTAATCATTGTAGTACTGAAGAAATGTTAAAAGGTATTATGTATACTAACTGTTATCAGAGATACCAAATTAACTACTACTACAGTCTACTACTACTACTACTACTACTTGTACTACTACTACCACCATCACCACTACTACTACTAAGTACTACTCATACTACTTTTTTTTCTTTTTTCTTTTTTTTTTAATTGGGGTTTAAAGTTGCTTTCTAGAATCTTTCAATAATATCATGACTGGTCAGTTCAGGGCAGGAGGAACTACTACTACTACCACCACTACCACTACTACTACCACTACTACTACTATGGTCCGTTATCATAGCTATGAATGGATGTAAATATAATTGCAAGCATTTCCTGGAAACAGCACTTAGGCAAGTAACCAAGTAAATGTAATAAGTTGGAAGCAGAAATTGTGAACATGATATTTAGCACTGAGAGTACAACTATTAAGGCAGAGAAATATATCGATATATATATTTTACCTCAAATGTTGTCTGTGACAACTCTCCCGGATGCAGGTTACCCTGGTCTGCAGTTATCTCCATTTTCTGAAAAAATACATGTCTACTTATTACTTGTCTACATTAAATGATGTTCACATCATCACCAGGCTCATCACTTTCAAATCATTCATACTTCAGTGAACAACCATAAAATGATAGTCATTTCTTAAATAATACAAGTAAGCTGCTAACTACACCAAGTGAATATGGTAGAAAAGAGCATCTACATTCATTAATTAGTTTATTTCCAAATCATTATATTATGCCATCCCAAGTGTTTTTCGCATCAGATGATATTATAATCACAGTATGAAAGCTATATTATTATAATATAATATACTGTAAAACACTTATATTACACGCAAATGCTAATATTGACTTATTCACAGGAATGAAATTATGCGCATTTGCAAAATAACTTACTTTTACTTTTATTTTTTAATATTCACTTGCGTAATGAACAAAAATACTACTAGTAACCAGTTGCAATGACCAATTAATATATAGGATAAAGCCAAGTAATCATGGTAATTAGTGAGAAAGAAAATATCAAAGAAATTGTAGGATTGACAAAATATTCAATAAAAAGTATTCCTCAGAGTCATACATCCATGTTGTTGAAGTTGCGTCAAAATCAACATGCATGTCAGTGTCACACTCACATGGTCAGTGGTAACTTGTAAATTACATGATTAGATGATTGACAGCCCAACAACTTCCTGGAATGCACGTAAACAAGTAGACCGTGACTGGGCCCCGTAACTTTTATAGTGTGATATCATGCTCTACTCAAACGCTGTATGGGGATTTGTGAATAACCCAGCTTACAAGTTATAACAGCAGAACATCAAGAATCACGTACTGATTTCCAGGATATGTGGGATAAGAAGTTCTTACACACTATTACAATATTGGATTTAGGACGTTCTTAGGTTACAAACATTTTGCACAAACAGACCATGGCTATATATAAATTTAAATGCCTACAGCATAGATATATGTCATCTGAGTGATGTGTCATTTCATTCGCTGTCCCCTGCTTGTGTGCACAGCAGGGGTTAACCTAAAACATGTAAAACACTGAGCTAACCTAAAAGTTAAACATTGAGATGATTCACTGAATGACATCAGCAGAAAATTGAAAAGACATATGATATAGAACAAATAATTTGTATCAATGACGACTTTGAAAAAAAGTATTTTTGAAACATCATTTTTATTTAATTATATTAATTTTCAAGGATGAAAATAATGAATGGGCAATTAACGCAAGCATGCACATAAAGTTTCCTAGTAATTAAATCCCCCATTCCCAGGAAATGTACAGTGGCCCTAAGGCTACCTCTACCATCATAACCATGTCTACCATTGCCAATAAATATGTATTTCAAGCAGGGCTCTAGACTAACATTCTGAGTCACTTGCCCATAGAGCAAGTGAGGGCAAGTAGCAAAGGCATCAAAGATGCAAAATGTTAAAAAATAGTTTGCCTGCAGTGCAATTTAACTTGCCCCTGTATGCCGGGCATATGTTAGTCCAGAGCCCTGTCAAGTGTGGTCAATGATTTATAAATAAAGGTTGTTACAATTATACAGGCCTAGCAATGAAATTTAACATCAGCAACTGTAAAACATTCATACAACTACACTCTAAATGAAAGAATACGGTAATACTGAGCTCAAGCCAACCTGCATATTCTATCACTTATCAGTTAAAACATGTTAAAAACCCAGGAGAGTGAATATGATCCAACATTGTATACTACTACCTTTAATTTAGACTTTAATAAAGTACCTGTACTCAGATAATATGTCTACACATGTACGGTACGTACTTTTAAGGTAGCTGTTAAGGTATGACAACACAATTCAGATTGTGTGTATGGTATATATTCCCTCAGCATAATTTGATATGTAGTAAAGAGGACTGGGTTTCGCAACAGTACACATGGTCATACATTGTATAGCGACCACCTGAACAGCTGATATGCTTGTAGGGTCCGCTTGTAGTAGGAAAACACTTGTTAAAAAAGAGCAGGTGTTTACTTTTGTACTGCAGATGTTCTTTTCATACTTTGCTTAACTATCTAATAAATAACTACATTATTAATTAATTTATCATTTTATTATTATTGTCTGTGATGCAGATACACGATCATCGATTGTTGACAAATTCAGTTTGAAAACTACTATTGTTTTGTTTATTTCATTTGTTTACATTATCAGCTGATTAATTACAACTTGTAACAAGTTATCTTGACTGCCTAACTTAGTAACTACTACAGACAATTTAAGTTTGGATTGATATTAATAGTCAATATGAATCAGTTGACGGCTTTAAGGAACACAATATAGAACATTTACAAAGTTAAAGTTAAACATCAGACGTACCTCAAAGAGTTTAACAAGTGAAGCGTTATGGGCCTTCGATGAGGCTCGTTTGGAACTTTTAGACATGGAGTGCGACCCATCTTGATCATGGGGAGTACTGGTTTGGCTGTTGCCCATTTCAGGTACCTAAAGTTATCCAAACCGATTCAGAGGAAAGGTTCAACAACGCGTGACATTACTGTATAACATCTCCATTCATGACCTCAGATTTGTCGAATGACTATGAACAGCGACAGACTGCGATAACTAGAGTGGAAACCGGAAGTGACTTAGATCGTGACCCGGAAGTAAATAGTCATGCATAATATATTCGGTGCAGCATATTATTATGTTTGAACTAGTCCTCTGTTGAATGTACTAATCGAACAGTTCTGCTAGTTATTGTTTCATTGTCAATTATCACAAAATATTATGTATATATCCAAAATATAACTAATATATATATAGCGATGTTTTACTTGAAAATAAATTGTATATACACTACAACCAGTTACATATTCCATATACATTCTTTCACTAGTTATCAATATTTTAACATTTATTAATTTAAACACGATATAATTTTATTTGTACCAGTAGTCGTGAAAGGTTATTTTGACTGTGTTCAATTATTAAAATTATCCCTTTGGTCTATTAGACTAGGAAATTGAGATTTTACAGTACAATATACCAACTATTTTAGGATTTTACTGGAAATGTAAACAGCAATGAAACTGTACCTATCCTACAGCCGTGAATATATATTTGGAGGTACAAAAGTACTCTGCATTTTAAACTCCAATTTGGTCCAAAAACGAAATTGTAATTTCATTTGTGATTGTATGCCTTTAAACATTTAATATATTTGTCAATCGGTTTACTAGTAGGTAGCTTGTCGTCATATTTACATACATAATAATAGACTAGGTATCAGTACTGAGAATAGGTGTCTACTATTAATGCATCGTATATGTTAGGCCTGTTGTGTCGGTCGGTATAAATATAATAGGCTAATATATGTTATTGCAATATGCGTGGTTATGTTAACCAAAGAAATTGATGCAAGAAATGATATATGGGAACATAATTAAATACAATAGGTGCGCGCGAGGATGCAGAAAAGTATGGCAATAACAGTTTTAAAAATACATAAACAAATATTAACGTTGTCACCTCCACCGATACAAAGAGACACGGAAACTATTATTATTGTATTAGCATACATACGGATGCAATGTGCATGCGTTTGTGTGCGAACCCATTCTTTGCCTAAAATGGTCCAGACTGCAGGGTATTTACACATTTACGTCATTTACCGGATTTCCCGGCTATGCGGATGCAACTTAAATCGCTCCTTAACTGACCAGCAGCGATTCGTTTAGCCGTATCCGTGTCAATATGCCGTATCCGGCCGGCAAAATGAAACAACGACAATGAATTTCCATTTTTAGTCACATACCAGGGGTAGAAATAACGCCTGCCCGCGGGCCAAAGGCACTTAAAACTGTCGGGCACGCTAACTTCAATTCTGGCGTGCCCTTTTGGCCCTCTTCATTTTCAATAGTCCTTTCTGTTTTTTGTTTTTTTTAAACTGCTAAACTGTATTACAATTATACATAATCACATGTTCACACCTCAATTGAGGTATTAGTATATCTAATATTTTTCCTCTACCGAAAATGAATTTTATAAATCATTGTTTACCATATTGAAATTTACAAAACCAACTACTTATAGTTATCCCAACCCGCAGACGGGCATTTAAGCTTTACCAATACTAGTAATCCTAAATTCCGAATGTTATGCAACTATATTGTCAATTTATCAAAATATGTGTTTCGTGCATTCAAGTTGCACAAGTCTACTCATGTGCATCATCACTACTATCCTCCAAAAATAAATACATTTGTTGTATTACAATTCCTGTATATTTTGTACTTTATTACACATATTGTATGTCCTGTGGGCCTGTGGCCTTTGACTTTAAATAAACCATTTCAACGAAGACGGGCATTTATCAACAGAGTACTATTGAGTAGAAGCTGATTCAACAATAGTTGTGAGCAAACTAGTATTTTAGCAAGGCACTAATTTCATCGTATCCGTGCGCATACGATTATGGGCGACGTTTTGGAGAATGTTTTTAAGCAAATTAATTAAAATTTGCTCATTTAGACACATTCGAAGCGATTCATGATACTATTGTGATTCAGTTACAATGCGTCTGTGATATATTTGATTCCCGATGAACTATTTCATGCTCTATTCTTGGCGGAATAAATGTATACATTAGTGGCGTTGTTCGGTCGGAATGGAGGCGAAATGCCATTTTTGTAAGATGTGAAGTGGATAACAATCCCCCCCATAACATCCTCCTACTTCTAACCAACCATGCCTCGTTGTGAATTATCTACAAGAATTATTCCTGCAACATGTGCATGGAGCTTGATATTAGGATGCACATCCGTGTACTTCGTATTTGTGTGAGTAATGATCTATCGCCTACCAACACTTGTCAAAACCCGGCTGCATTCACATGGCAAAATAATAACCACATGTCATGATAATAAATCTATCAGTGTAATCACATTGGTAACCATGCTACGTATGTTTCACTACATTTACAAATAATTCAACAGTAAGAAGTTTTAGAATGTTTTGACAATTTAGATATCATCAACGCCAAGACAACTGATTTGATTACAAAATAGATAGTTTCTCCTTTGACCGCATTGACAGTCATACTAGTATCAATATTTTATTACATGTTTAATAGTGAGATCAATTTTGACAATATTTAGTTCTGGGAAGTATCTCCACCCATAAGTGCATCACATTCGATAATTTTGTAGCCGTTCATTTACAATTTACACAAACTGATGAATGTATCCATTCGTAACCTCTTTTGTAAACAACTTAGAGTTAACCATGTTGAGTGTAAAATCATACTGGAAACAGCTTCATAATAATAGTGTCTGGTTATGTTTCCAGGTTTTCTGTACTAATGGTACAGTAATCATCTTTACTTGCCATGTTTACTACCCTACTACATTACATCATTCTGAATCACCAGAGTTTGTAATATCATATTTGATGAGTCACAGGGATCTTGTATGTTAAGATTAAGAAACTGCGACTGTTGTGCTATCTAAAAAATAGTGACTGATAATCAAATAAAATATTATACCTGACTCGTACAATTTTGAACGTTTTAATTCTAATCTCTTCTATAAGTTCTAATCTAGAATTGACTCCCATCAGACAATTTTAGATCCTTAGTCTTAGAGATTAGATCTACATGACCCTGAAACATGTTAAAGTGACCCAAACATCAAATTCACACCTAAAGAACTGATGATCCTACACCACCTGACCACATACATTGATCTATTTCCTTCCTAATGAACTGCTATATGATAAATAAGCTCATTTTCCGAGCAGTCAGTTTGTTCATTTACATATATATACAGTAGACCTCGCATATACCGGCCTCGGATAAACCGGACACTCGCCTATAACGGACTGAATCTGAAGTCCCGGTCCAGTCTAACGCTAATTATGGCATATGAATATAACGGACTTTGCATATAACGGACAAAAATAGCCGGTCCCAATGAGTACGTTATATGCAAGGTCTACTGTAAATTGTTAGGTTAACAATGTTTACATGTGATGTCATCTAAGTTAAAAGTCCTGAAGAAGCAATGGAGACAAAAAGTAGATACAGTTGTATAATTATGATATATTGTTTGCCTTTAAAAATTACACAAATAACACCATCAATGATTAAAGTTTGCATGTCAGTTCAGTTAATATTCATGTGATTCATGTACATAGATCTAAATAATGTACGTTTTGTTTTCAGATGCCGATATTTAATGTTTACCAGTACTTACGCACTGGTTATTCCTATTTATCAAGGAATTATAACAATATTTGTGCTGGCAAATCTCTTCTTGGCAACATTTATGGATCCAGGAATTTATCCCAAAGGTAAGACATGAAATGTCACATACATCTACTCTATTCATGTAAATGTGTTGTTTTATATAATATGGTAATACAAAATAAATTGCGTTGAAAAAAAACTTCACATCAATAATAATAAGTATATATCTACATGAAAGATTCTAGAAAGTGACATTAAACCCCAATACAAAAAATAAATACAAAAAAATATGTACTCTTAACTTATGAATGTTCTTCTTCTGTATTTCAGCTCATGACGATGAGGCCAAGGATGATGATTTTAGGGCCCCTTTATATAAAAATGTAGAAATTAAAGGTATAACAGTGCGGATGAAATGGTGTACAACTTGTCAGTTTTATCGTCCTCCTAGGTGCTCCCACTGTAGTGTTTGTAACACATGTATAGAGGTAAGTCTATTACAGTATTAGTAGATCACATTACCCATAATTTAGGTTATTCCTGTATTAATGGCTCATCAACATCTTCATTAATGTCTCGTTATCGTGACGTAGAAACATTATCGTGATGTAAATACATGGTAAACATTATGATTACAGTCTCGAGTGTGAACCAAAAATTGTTTTATATTAATTTGTGATGTTATATAATTTTTCCCATTTTGGAACAAGTTTGTACAAATGTTTTTAATAGTACATGTACAATTCTCATTAATTTATTAATTATTTTAATCAGGATATTTTAGCTTTTCCTGTTGGTTGCTAATTTACTGTTATGTAATTTCAGCAGATTGCTTCTGATGGCTTATACATCTAAGACTTTTTTCACTTTGTTTTTCAGACATTTGACCACCATTGTCCGTGGTTAAACAACTGCATAGGTAGACGTAACTATAGGTTTTTCTTCCTGTTTCTTTGCTCACTATCAGTACATAAAGTTAGTATTTTCTCCCAGTGCCTAGTCTACATGTTGGCCCACAGGGATAACCTACAAGAGGCTGGCAGTATTTGTGCGTATCCTTTTACAGAGTTTGTGTCCAGTATGTGTGTGTTGGTGTGAACAGATAACCTTCAACATGATTTTACAATGTCTAGATTTAAAGTTGTCCATGTCGTCGCCTATGGGTGAAATATTCCTGTTGCGACGTAAAACATTAATTCATTCATACAATGTCCAGGCTAAGAAATTAATTTCATTAAGGTACTTAGAAAGGCTATTATAACAGTTTGCAAAATAGTAGCTGTTTCCTGATGATTACCGCCCAATACACAGTATTACCTTTGTTCACGGCTGGTAAATTGAATGTATCTGATCATTAGAGCTGCAACGATTCACTTGCGTATTTGGTGCACCGAATATAGACCATTGACGAATCATATTAACGGGGTCAAATGTAATAACACATGAACGCAAATATTCCAATATTTTTTTTTTATTCACCGTTTTTTTTTTTATATGACATATTAGAAGACATTCAACAAGGTTTATCTCTTATGGTGTTTTTTATTAAAAATTGTTAAGTGTGATTACGAACAAACAATTGACAGACCGTGGGGAAACTCTTCGAACATCTAAATAAGTATCCTAGGTATGGATCAAAACTGATTGATCGACTTGGTTAATTTAATCTCTTTCATTATTTTAATTATAATTATTTACCTTCATATTCACGAATATTATTCGTATTCGGCACCCCATATTCGTGATACGTATCATTTTCGCTACTATGTGTATTCGTTGCAGCTCTACTGATCATAGAAGTCGAAGGTACCATGCAACCCGTAATCGATGTTTACAGAAGTTATCTTTCGGACATGATCATGATATGATTAGATGTGCTGTCTGTACTTGTACTGTTACACTTACAACTTGCAGTTATCATTAGTCTCAGTGGGTGCTTGCAGGTTTACTGCAGCACTCCATATGTGTGCTATTGTTCCAAATGTCTAGTCATAGTTTTCCTTAACGTGTGCAGTATCATTGTGATGTGCATTATTGGGCTGCTGTTGATACCTGTAGCAGGGCTGACTGGCTTCCATATAGTGTTGGTGTCTAGGGGCAGGACGACCAATGAACAGGTAACATACCCTCGCAGCATTTACATTCTGCCAGCACGCAAAACACGTGTTGTATGATGAATTATAAAATTGTTTAAAATGCTGTATGTTGGTATCCTCGTCACATATGGTTGAAAGATCTATGCTGCAACGCAAATGGGTGAAAGATTCCCGCAGCGACGTTAAATTGAACCACTATTTTTGTTGTTATCGTTTTATCAGTTATTGAATGTCACATAATACACATAGCTTACTTGTTGTCAATATTGAGATTGTATTTTTCAGGTGACAGGGAAGTTTAAAGGGGGACACAATCCGTTCTCCAAAGGTTGTTGGCTAAACTGTGGCTATGCCCTCTTTGGACCACAGTGGCCTAAGTAAGTGTAGAAACACTTGTATCAAGGTAACGTTAGCTTTCAGTAATGATGTAATTGCTGTATTCATAATGTACAACTACAAGTAACTACCACTTATCTAATCTTTGACAATCAGTATGATGGTATCCTCCAAGCAGCGACGTTAAACTCTATATACACACACTCCTCCAAGCTATTTGTTCAGACAATCAGTATGATGGTATCCTCTAAGCAGTGACGTTAAACTCTATATACACACACTCCTCCAAGCTATTTGTTCAGACAATCTGTATGACAGCATCCGTTCCTCCACCTGCACAGATTAGTGTCGTACATTCCCAAGACGAGGACGATACAGATCGAGTCGTCCAAAGTGACGTACGTTGCGGCCGACAAGGACGTAAAGTTGTACTCGGACGCCAGCTCCAACGGCATCCAGCGGGATGGTCGGTCTGTCAACAACAGTGTGAGTAGACTATAAGGTTGTACACACTTTCAGTATCAGCATCCCACCTACTGTGACATAGTCGTCGTCGTCGTGGTCGTGGCTGCCTGCTTGTGTCTGTCATTAGTCGGGATGTATATGCACGAACAGTGGTAGGTCCAACTAAGTGTCCAAGTATCAGGATTATGAAGCCTACTTGTTCAACAGAATGTGCTTGCAATGGACCATATCGTTCTGGACTCTCTTGTACGCATTGGCATCGTTTAACCCTCTCCCTGCTGGATTACAAACAGGCACAGCTCTTTAGGGTTTCTCTGGTTGCCTCCAGCATGGAAAGGGCTAAGGTAGTTTTACCCTCCAGCCTTTGCAATGGTATAATCTATAGCTGAGATTGAGAGTTGACATTAAGAGTTGTGATGTTTTGTACATATTCAGGGATCGATATTAACACTAGTCCACTAGCCCGGGAAATTTCACCCAATGCTAAAGGTATCCTTAAGGACTGATAGAAATTTATAACATTTGTTATTTGTATCACTATTTGGGCTAGTATGTTTTAAAGTTAGTTTCGATCGCTGCATACTTTGCAACTACTTTACAAGTATTTGGATGTGAATTGATTTAAAAAAGAAAAGCAACAACTGATAAAAGTATTCAACTCTATTCAATTGGTATGACAAGATCTTCTACAAACATTTCTTTCTGAAATTGTTATTTTGAAGGTTTTAGAGAACAACAGAACAAAAGTATAGTAAACATTGTGGAAGTTAAACTACAGGATTGATGTATTAAGATGATGTATCAGCAATACTATATAGTTACAAAAGTAAAAGACATGGTGCGTAAATCGTGACAATACATTTCAAGTGTCAGATCAACATGAACAAGGAAACCCTATCTGAATATAGCCATGCTTTCTCAGGCCTCAAAGTTACAATTTTGTCCAAGGAGCCATTTGGCTCCTGCATAGCAAGAAACACTTAAAATAAGTGAAATATTGGTAGCCAAATGCAAAATTAGGTCGCCATGGCTCCTAAATTAGTCACTAAATTGAGCCCTGTTTCTCATTGACTAGGGCACACAGTGCACTGTACACTTATATGGTTAATTAATTATCAAGAAATTAACGTGATCTAAGTTGACACATTTCAATACTTTTTCATATTGAAAAACTTGTGCATGTTTCTGATATAATTAATTTTAATGGTATGTTTCAGACTACTGGTATTATAGCAATAGCAATCAACAATAATTCTGGCACATAGAATTCACACTTAATCATCAAATATGGGCGAAAGATTCCTGCTGTAAAACTGCTGTAAAACTCACTCGCCCACTTACAAGTTGAACAATCCAATGAACAGTCCAATGAACTGCACTGTTTAGCCCTCATATTTGTCATGAGGGTCACAAAGTTCAGAACTGTTGACATTATATTTCAATATGTTTTATTTCTATCACCACAATACTGATATTGGATACGATATGTGTATATTAGTCACTGCTCTGAAACAGCTGTCGCCAGTTGATATCATTAACACCTGGGACAGACATTGTATCTATATGGGATGAAAATGTAGTGGTATGATTTCTCCATATGCATCTGTGGACAAACCTATGTACACCTGACTCTGGTTTAGTGCTGGCACTAATGGCACTAGTGGTAGTGGGACAGATTGCTACAGGTGGAATCTTTGTCAACGATGTGATAATAATACATAATTACAACCCCACATATTATATTTTCTGCAGTGGAGATTGCAGAGTATATAGTTCTTCTGTATTGATAATGTTGCAAAAAGCAATACGTTGCTGTAAGATACAAACTTGAATATGAAATCATGGCTTCAGGCTATTAAACTATTAGTTTAAGCTGTCACTTTATAGAAATATTGTCGCGGATTCGATCCCCGGTCGCGTCATACTAAAAGACGTTAAAAGGTGGTACTTGTTGTTTTCCTGCTTGGCGCTCAGCATTAAAGGGGTAAAGCAAGGACTGGCCA
>JAUTBV010116433.1:0-13585 GCA_032361325.1 Lepetodrilus fucensis
ATCCTATCAATATCGCGTCAGAAAGGTAACTTTCGCGAACATTGATGCCGGGCCCCCTGGGCGGGATTTGAACCTGGGACCTTTGGCTCCGAAGTCCAACACTCTACCACTGCGCTACATCCCGCCCCCCAGCTGGTACTGACAGACCAAGAATGATAATTGTATTCCGAGACTGTGGAGAGTCCACCAGAATTTCACTGTCAGTCAATTCCTCATATTATATCTGGGAGTGTCACCAGGACATGGCTTATGTTACTTGTAATTTGTACTAGCCCATATACGGTAGTCAACATCCCTGACTCATTTCCTCAAGATGACAGTCGCGTTAATTAATACAAAATCCTGCACCTCACCCCCACTCCCACCCCCACCCCCTACCTCTTTGAGAAAACACAACCACCAACTGTTTAATTATCATAATAATTGCTAAATAACGAGGCCGAGAATAAAGTTGTAAACACCGCCATGACTTTCATACACGCCCACGGTCGGTGCCGATGAATCCAGACATAATGTGATGACCACAATGAATGCATGACCGTTATTCATGGCCGTGGAACAAAATTGGTAAATTTAGCGCGAGTGTCTGATGAAACAGCCTTGGGGTACAAAGGTTCAGTGTTTGACCATTATGACCAAGCAATGACCGTTGCGTCTCAATCCTACGGCATTCATCATCTTGGGATTCTGACTCACGCGTATCTGCTACGTACTTCTAGCAGACAACTGTTATCTTGAAGTCATCAGCTGATTTACCATCATGATAGTTGGTACTTGTTCTTTCAAATATATCAAAATATACCACGGACCAATAAAAATCAGAGGAACAACAAAATGTTCTTCAGTTAATCAATACACTCTACACAGAAGGTTAACTCCCTTTGTAGAACTCTTCACAATTAAAAGATCAATTTTTATGAAGTCACGCTAACATTTGTCTTTATTTACTAATCTGGACACTCGTCAAATATTAAATCTCCCTCCCAGGGAACACTCCTCAGCCATATCAAGAGCCGGCTCATCTTCTGGTGTGAAATTATCCCCAGCTTACACTGGCCTCTGCTTGCCACACGTATAAACAGCCACATGGAGATTTCACTCGCTCCAATGAAAACAATGATATTGATTGTGAAACGTCCATAAATAGAAGCAGCAGATACAAGACGTTTCTTCAAAACAAACACAATGTCTCATAGGATCAGACAGACTAGAAACATCATGAAGGATACCCATGAATACAGGGCTTCAATTTAGTTTGCATTGGCCCTGAACATGGTCGATGGTAGGAAATGATGACAATGCTGGTTCTGTATGATTATTTTTCCAGAAGACAATGACAGACGTTGGGATACAGACAAGTACAGTTTAATCATATTGATTGGTTATCAAATGTGCAAAAATGTGTATTAAAAAAATACACATAATTTGAATTGCCAAGCCAGAAATACAAGTTTTAATCTTGGTTCTTTGTTTTTATTTCCTGCTTATTTAACCATGATCAACAGAGAAAAAAGTAGCCATATTGTTATTATTATTATTAAAATCTTACCTGAACAAATCCAGAAACAAAATGATGCTTTCTAGATATTTTTTTGTCAAGTGAGTGAGTGATTATAGAGTTTAACGTCGCTGCGGGAATCTCAACCCAGACTGTCCCAGGAGATTCAGAATGAAGAAAAATATAGAAGTTAAAATGACTAATATTATATATTCCAGGAAATATTACATCACCTATTTAATGTGAAATACCGCAATAGAAACTGATCATCCAGGAAATAGATCCATTGTATAATGCAAGCCTGTGAAAGGTACTACTCATCACTCAGATGAACTTGAAGAAGGAAGTACAACTGTATTGTTAACTCAATGATCACAACGATACTGAAACCAGTACACCCATGGACAGACCCATGCAACTGCAGATTGCAGACAAGGAAGGTGCAATGTTGACTGCTTTGCACTGCAATATTATCACTGCATTTAGTGGACAATACCATGGCCCTCTGATAACAAGAGTTCAAAATAACACCTTCCTTGTCTGCTGGTGCAATCTGCAGTTGCATGTGTCTCCCTGGTTTCAATATTAGCATGTTTGTCTGTCTGTTCACTTTAATACTGTTTTATATATGTATACACCCATTCTTCTATTGCCTCTCTAATGTATAGCAAATTCCCCCAGAGAGTAATAAGTCTTATCTTATTTTATCTTTGTTGAGTTGCAGATTGTCTGTAAAATTGAAGACATTGTTCACCCCTCCAACTCCTACTAATTCCTTATCCAACTCATTTTTCTGTCACTAAATCTGAGGAAATGACACAAAATGTGACCCGTGTGAACTCGGGCTCTCTATTGTTGATATCATCTGAGGTTTGGGATTTGATATTCTGATAAAAATTAATTGAATCAGTGCAATTTCATGAAAACAATGTACAGATGTAGCTCAACCAGTCGGACAAAAGCATTCAGAACATGCCGAAGAAGTCCTTAATCTTGTATTCTTAAGTGCAGAACATCTCTTGGGATCTTCAAGTAATTAAATCTGCAGAAAATTATATCTGCAGTAATCTTAAGATTAATTTAAAATTAAACTCACACCATGCACATGATGCATAGGAATATTGTATTCCTATTTGGGTTTATTCATACCATGTTCAATTGTTCATTCCACATGTTCCACATGTTCCACATGTTCCGACATATTTTACCACATTCACACAAACATGGAATTAAATTATTCAAATGATGACAAATACTCATTCCTTTGAAAAAAATGTAAAATAACAGACATAAGAGCAATCAAATATATAAAAACATTTAATAATTTTGTATAATATCATAAAATAAATCTATTGGATTTCCAACCAAATCTTCACAAATCATACCAATTGCATTCCCCTGTATAGACAGTCATGTTTTCCATTACAAATAACTTCCATTGGAACACTAACAAAATGTCACTGGCAATTAAATAAACATTCAGTACCATAATCATGCTACTAATGGGTGACTTTTATTGGATGCTTTGTGCTCCTTAGTGTTGCGTCTTTATTTCTAATTCTGCCAAATAAAGGGCTTTAGCACAAGCACCTGGGGACATTGGCGGCAGACATTGGTGCCAGATTGGCTTCCAGTAGCCAGAGCTGACTGACCAGTGGTCAGATGGCTCCAGTCCCTGGACACTTGGACATGTTCTGTGATTCTTGAAGCCTGACTTCCTGCCTTAATCTGTAACAATGGGTCCACTAACAAGATTTGTTCCATTACGGGCAATTACCATTGGAACGCCTTGATAATATTGTACTTGTGTCTTGTGAAGAATTTCTATACCCTGGTATAATAGGCTGGTGAGAAGTGGAATGAGGAAAAGAGACAAGATGATGACAAACTGCTCAGTGAACATGGAGAATATGGCGAAATGAATATAAAATTTGAAAATTTGTTCTTGTTCATTTCAAGTGTTCAATACAATTATATAATAAAATTAAATTAGATAAGAAAAATAAATTTGTTAAAATGATAAAACATTAGTACCATGTAATTGCATAACAAAATATATTTCTAAAAAATCTAGTAAGATACACAACTATAATAATAAAATATTACCTAAAGTATTTAAGACAAACTCCACTATAATAAATCTTTAGAATCTATAGCTGAAAGTCCTCCAAGGTTCCAGTAAAACAATTACATTTTGTCATCCAACACCAAGTTGTAACAAGATGAGTTTGGAATCCAAGGGTCTTGCTGTGCATAAACACACCATAAATAAATTGTCAGCCAGTTGAAGATGCTATCAGGTAGATGTTCAGCCAAATGATAACCTTGTCTCTGCAGTACACAAGCTTCCATACATCACACTAGGGGGGAGGGGGAGGGGCAGGTGGGGGGTCACAACTAGGAGCCCAGGAAAGCGACAGGTACAATTAATAGTTACACAATGCAGTCACCTTGGTTTTAGGGGAAGTGGGAGTTGAAACAGAGGTACAGATACAGAGGTACAGATACAGAGGTACAGGTACAGATACAGAGGTACAGATACAGAGGTACAGATACAGAGGTACAGATACAGAGGTACAGCTGCAGCCACCTAGGAGTCCAGAAGCAGTGATAGAAACTAACTTTAAAACTTACTAGCCTGTGATACAAATAATAAATGTTATGAATTTCTACTAGTACTAGTCCGTAGGATACCTAAGCATTGGGAGAAATGACTCAAGCTAGAGGACTAGTGTTAATTTTGATCCCTGAGAAGGAGCATAGACAGAGGTACAGTTAATAATTTACACAATGCAGTTAAAAATGCAGCCACCTTGATTTAAGGGATGGGGAGGAGGGGGAGATGGGTGAGGGGAGGGGAGGTATACCAGTAAACTGTGCTACACTGTTAAATGGTCTATTGTCTATCCATGCCTTAATTTAACTGGCTGAGATTGCAGTGTCACAGTGTCACAGTGTCACAGTGTCACAGTGTCACAGTGTCACAGCTAATACAGCAGTTAAAGCATGCTGCAGGGGTTGAGATGTTAACCCTGTAATTGCCAGCAGCATAGAGTTAATGTGAATCGTGCATGAGGTAGACTTTATGTACACTTCAAGCAATTTAGGCGATAGTCATGCCAATTTTATGCATGGAATAATTTTATTAAATTAAATGCAAATGGGTCTTCAGTGTGTAAATATTTATGAATTTGGTAAATGTTTTCAAAGTGAAATAGTACACATGACTGAATGAATTATTGCTTTACGTCACAGTGTGAATCTTTCACCCATAGGTGACGACATGTATAACTTGATTGGTTATAATATTCATAACATATTTAGTACATTATAATACGGCCCATTTGATGCAAGAATCTAGATGTTCAAATTAGCTGTAATATTAAATGACCTTATTAGAACAGTTTTAGAATTGGAAATATTCATGTTCACAATAGTCCCAAATATTCTGCACCAGGATATTAGTAGTATACCCCTCTTATTGTGGCAGTATACTGAATCAGTATACTGCCACTCCTCCCCCCTTCATTATCCTTCCTGAGCTAAATGTGTGCAGAAGTAGGGTGAGACAACTAGGGGGTGGTGAAAGGGGATATGAGGTCATTGTGTTCACTAAAATTAAAAGCAATTGTGATATGAATAACTCCATCAATTACAATTGAATATAAATAGCCTACATTGAGCATAACATAGTATCCCATTTTAAATGTCTTACATAGTTGTATCTAAATGTTGTATCTACAACTGCAGTTGTGTTACTATAATAACAGTCATGAAATATCTCTGGGACCATAGGGTATCACACCATTGATACCCAGTATAATATATCTTAAAAATACATGTTTATAATTACATCACTATTAGTGTTGCGAAAATGTATCACAGAACTGTGTGCAATGTCTCCGCTGGCTTATTCATTACAATCACTGCCTTGTAATACTTGAGCATATCTGGTTGACTCTTGTCAGGAAAAAGGTTAATAAAACTACCTAAGTTGTCAGCAGACATGTATTCTATGTGTAAAAAGTAATACCTGGTAGTATTATCTTATTTGTAATAAAAACATTTAAAGCCCTTTAAATATTAGACAATGTATATGAGTTGTTACACTTTGCAACTATGTTGTTAATCTTTACTTCCTACAGCTAAGTTTTGCTCTATAGTTAATACATCTTCAAACAGTGTAATAATTTGTATGCTTTTATTAATATTTTATACAAATAAAGGTGGATTATTACAATAATTGCAACTATGTTGTTAATCTTTACTTCCTACTTCAGCTGGTTATACATTATATTTAATACATCTATAAACATTGTAATAATGTGTATACTTTGTATTACTTCTGTTAATATTGTATACAAATGAAGGTAGATATAACAATATAATACTGTAACCAGCTAGTAACAAAGTTGGCAAATAATATTTAATGTATTAAAATGTATAACTATGTTTTAACAAGTACACATCATTTTTAAATCAGGTGTAACAAATCTTGCTCACAATATTAATGCAAAGGTTCACATATTATTTAAAAGAAAACTAACACTTTATTTGGAAAGTAAGAGGCCAGTCCTTTCAAGTTTCCTGTTGACCCGAGTGTCAGACCTCACTATAGTTCTATACATAGCCTACAACAGATACTCTTATGTGTAATCCCTGCACCCATGTTAATGAAATAGCTTCATTCTTACTAACTTCCTCTAAATCTCTAAGCTGTGCAGTCATACAAACAAACACATGTACTATGTTTATATATATGCCTACCCACAAGTAGTAAACTAACTATGCAAAAATGTGGCCTTGTTCAAAACAGATTTTTGAATTATTTGCATAAAACAGAGATGAAGCCAGTACACAAAGCTACACCTCAGAATGCTACCTGTGGTTGATAGGGTTATACCGCTGTATACAGGTCGTATTATTCTTAAGACATGCATCCGAGATGTGTATTTTGCTAAAGCTTGATGGTAATCACAGCAATCTGACATGTATAATTTAATCACAATTACAGACACAACTACCAGTCATAACATGACATAAAATTAAACTACCTGTAATTAGCACGACACTTACTGTGTATATTGTCGGGACGACTTGGTGATTTATGATTATACGCCGGTGTGTAAAATCCTCAAAACTGGTAACACACAAATGATATCCCGATTTTAGACCACGTACATACTCCAACTAGTCCAAGTTGAAAGTGAGAACTCGTTGTGCTGTTCAAAATTAAGAGCTAAATCCACGGAATTCACACAAGCGGTCGTGCCCAGGTGACCGGCGTCTGAGCAGAACTGGCTGGAAATGTGAGTCATCCCAGTCACCATGAAATGCCGACGTCTAAAACTAGGTCATTTTCGAATACCGCTGTATAAGGTAGGGCCCTCCCACGCTTGCGTTAGCATCACTTACCTAGACGTCTTGCCAAATAAGCATCCAATATGTCAGGGAATTTCTTAAACAAATGCAAGCTGTGTAATTAATCTTATCATGCAAAATCATTGATTTGTCAAAACTTACTGTGTAAAACATGGAAGTCGTTATCAAAGGCGTCGGAGACCGGGCAAACAGGTAAGCGCGCGCACCTTGTGTTCACGAAAACTCGTGACGTATAACACAGGATTTAATTTTTGTGATATTATATTCTTCATGTAACCCTACAGAACCAAGAGTCTCTCACAAATTTCTTTGCACTTCTCAGACGCGGGAAATTTTATGACTGAAAGATAATTGATTAATTTGCTCTGAATCCATTTGGTTATTTTATTGATTGATATAGTCTGTTCATGAAAACTATTTTCAGACTAATTGTGAAGTAATAATACAAAACAAACTAGAAGGCCTAAGCATGCCTACCATTATAACGGAGCAACTCGAGAATGACTACACATTCTCTTGCACATGCAAATATTGATTTTTATTTTCTGTTGTCCCTTAAAAACAGTAGCCTATACCCAGGCCAACATGTCTGAACGTTTCTAGAACTGAGCGGTATAAAATATCATTCAAGGTGCTATAACTCCAATAATTCTTGTTTGCCACGCACGTGCCATGCCATATTAATTTATGTTATGCCATATTAATGTATGTTTACAACAGAGTAGGCTATATATGCCTACATATGCAACACAATATATCAAACTCTCCTATATGAAATAAAATAGAGATTACATTTTGGTTTTGAAGAAACTATACACGTTTTGAAACTGTCGACTTCAAACACATAACGCTTACATTGACATAGGCCTATTAAAATAAGAGAGCAATATTGTGTTTGTGTGTCTGTCTGTGTGTGTGTGTGTGAGAGAGAGAGAGAGAGAGAGAGAGAGAGAGTAAGAGAGACTGTAGACTCAGGCTGACACTGAGACAGACATGCATAAGACATAAATTAATGTAATAAATTATCAAGTGTATCTGATGCCTTGTACACTCATTCGATCTGACATATATATTGCAGCTCAAAGAACTAAACTTAAATCCGTTACGCAATGTATCTATACCAAAGGAGAACTATAGAATATGGTAAGAGTGTTATTGTGCAAGGAATTCTCCCTCTGGCATGTCTTCAGACGGTGACACTGGAGTGTTAATTGGCTTACGGGGGAAATATGGGCAATTAAATGTTGAGTAATTATGTCTCTGCATTAATGAGGTTTCAGGAGCTGCGGATGCCACGTTATTGTTTCTGAGATCGCATTCAAGAACAGTCCGGCTGGCCAACCAAATTAGTCCATCAAAATGACAGAAACTAATTTAGATGCGTCATGTTAAATAGCTCCTGGAAGTACTTTGATAATATAGAAGAGGAAAGGATATGAATGTTTATCTCTCTTAATGAAGATAATACTATAGACTATATATACATATCATGTATAATGCGCATACATTTAACTTCTATACTTGATCTATGTATATATATGTGTCTTTCTCTCTCTCTCTCCCTCTCTCTCTCTCTCTCTCTCTCACTCACACACACACACACACACGGGACCCCCCCTCCCCCATACACACATATACTGTACACACATAATATACCTACACGCTGACATCGTATCGAATCAAATAATTATATCGAAATTCCAAGACTTAATTTATTTATTTATTTATTTATTTGTTTATAATTTGCACGGATACCGAATCAACATACATAATGTATAACCCGCGTTATACATGTATAGCGTATACATAGAATTGCAATTAAGGTAAATTGCTATTGTTTGGCGTTTGCATCTGCAGTATATATAATGCCTTGTGTATACATATATGACGTATTCATCCACAAACATTGTGTGCACCTTCCCAATACCAATTACTAGAATGCAACTATACTTACATGATATATATATATATATATACTGCGTACGTTATATATACCACAAATAAAATTAACGCACTAGTTTCGAGTTTATATAGGGATTCTTTCGAGTTCATATGTATTCTTTCGAGTTTATAGGGATTATTTTCTTTCGAGTTTATGGGGATTCTTTCGATCCACTGCGGTCGCATCGATCGCCCCAATATAGCCTAGGCTACTCTCATCGATTCACGTTTGTTACAATTACATCTGTGTTATTTACTACAAATGGTCTGATCATAGCTGTTTCCGATTGCCTAGGGCTAATTCAGTCCGTATTACAGAACAATCCAGAGCTTCTACTGCAGACAGACAGACAGGCAGACAGACAGATAAAATAATGTGTATCACATCATGTTATTTATAACATGACATCTGTATATATGCATGGAAATACCCATCTTGCCTAGCCCACGTGACCTAACTCGACTTTCTTAATCAGCTGTTAATGTATATATATAGTATAGTAAGTGAAGCTCGGAATTGTACCCTTCCCTATGAGTCATCCACAGTAATAGTGTCCCCGGAAAAAAAGCATCGTCCTTTCAGTGGGCAAACCTCGGACAAAGGCACTTGCGATATCGCATTATATAGGTCACATGCCCCCCACCCCCGGGGCAGGGAGAATAGGAAGAATATATAGCATCGAGGCGAGATGAGTTATTGGAGGTTCAGAGGAAATTAAGCCTTTTTTGAGATTAGGAGATTATGATATGCTGTGTTTATCTGTTCATTTTTTGTTTGTTATATAAATTAGGCCTACTGTTGTAATGGACCATGAACATGCAATATAGGCCTACTGCTAATTTTAATTAGTTACAAGTATACTAATTCATCATGTTAAAGTGATTTAAACGTTAAATTAAAGGTTGTGTGTGTGTGTGTGTGTGTGTGTGTGTGTGTGTGTGTGTGTGTGTGTGTGTGTGTGTGTGTGTATAAAAATAAAAATAAATATGTATATATATATATATATATATATAAACCTAATATTCGAACGAATGATGCTATATCACGTACAACATTAACTGATTTCCTTCCAAATGATCTATAATTATTAGCATATATTTTTGTTCCGGGCAGTTAGTTTGTTTATTTACACAGACTATGTTAAGAGTGTATACGCTGTGATTAGCCAGACGGTTGAGAGCCTTCACGCTCCTGATTACATGAGTGAGTGAGTGAGTGAATATGGAGTTTAACGTCGCTGCGGGAATCTTTCACCCTTTTGCGACGATAAAGAAATTAATGATGTTACTATATGTGTGTTAAAAATATATTGCACATGATGTATAAAAAGCTATATGAATGGTTAAAAAGATGTTTTGAAGACAGAATGCCGAATTTGAATAAATATTATGAATACAATAGTTGAAATGATGAGATATTTAAATTTGTGATATAAACCACTTTCTTTTAAAAATGATAATATGAGGTGCCCACCACTATTTCGTAAGTTATCTTGGTAAATACTTCATGGAATGAAAAACTTCTCCACTCCATATATACTATATATGTTATATACTATACTGTTGCCACGGTGTTTCAGCGCTGCACTGTATCTGCAAGAACTCCAAGCAGGACAGCGTGGTGAGACGAGAGATTGTATGTCAGCTTCTTCTGGCTGGAACATCTGCAATCGTCAAAGATAAAAGTGGCAAGTGTATTAGAATTTAGCATTCTGTAATTCTTTGTCTATTATTTTCAACATTAAAGTAATACTATCACGACCCTAGGCATTGTGAGCAGGAAATTTGGGATATTATTATTCCATGTTTGTATTTTGTCTTTGTATTTTGTTTGTATTTTGTATCAAAATGCTTGTACACAATAAATCACGCTTTCAACATGTTCATGTTTATATTACAGTGTACTATATTTATTATATTTATACTTTATTACCGGTATATTTATTATTATTATTATTATTATTATGACATTGTAGACATAGTATTAATATTATTATTATTATTATGACATTTTAGACATACCCCAGTAGTAGTATTAGTATTATTATTAGTATTATTATTATTAGTAGTATTATTATTAGACATAGTATTAGTATTATTATTAGTATTATTATGACATTGTAGACATAGTATTAGTATTATTATTAGTAGTATTACCGGTATTATTATTATTATTATGACATTGCAGACATAGTATTATTATTATTATGATGACATTGTAGACATAGTATTATTATTATTATGACATTGCACTGTAGACACAGGAACAATAATTTTTCATACTCTACTTTAATAATTATACATTGCAAAAAAACATATACAATAATGATGTACACTTCATAAAATAAATTAATTTCTTTTGCCTCGACAGGTAAGATACCCCTGTGCTACGAACTGGACAAATTTGTCAACTGTTCCCAGAGAACATTTACTGACAGAGAATTTTCTGTGGTTGTTACGCTTGTACAAGCGGGATCCAACTGGATCAGACGAAACAAAATGCACGAACGATGGGTCAGATACGCCCTCAATTTCTCGCAGCCAACTTTCCTGAAGAAGCTCCTGACACTGATGCACCCTGTGCTGAGCTTGTCGTCTCTGAAGATGCTTCGGCGTATGTGTCCTCTGCTATCCAATGACGATCAGGACATCACGAGAGACCTCAAATTGTGGATCACGAATGCCTCATCTTTGAAATCACTGTGTCGAATTGCAATCAGAGACGAACTGAAAGGCGAAGTCTTTCTCAAATCGGAGGAGCTTCCGTTGCCAGCATATTTGAAAAAATATCTTATCCTTGCAAATTCATAGCAAAATCTGTTTTTAAATATTGAAATTAAAGTGAATCACAGTCTTGAAAATAATGACAAATAATGACAAATAAGAAAGTTGTGTTGGATAAATTATGAAAGCACATTGGTTTGTAAAATGTGCTTTTTGGGGGTTGATCATGTTGAAATTGTTTCATTTCATTATCATATTAAATATGTACGGTATGTTGAAATAATCTTGTCATGTGTGATGGCTACAAACACGAAGATTTTAGTTTTAATCCCATCCAGGGGACCCATTATTTGATGGCGAACTATTTCAAATATAGTGAATGATACATCAAGTCGTTATATCTTTCTCATTCCATGTGTTGGTTCTGGCTTTATGGCACCCGACTAATGGGTACAACACAAACTTGCTGCAGGCTTTTCTCCAGCCATAATCAGGCCCCGAGACTACAAAACTTTTTTAATATGATTTCATTTTACAAGGATTTGTGAACAAAATATTGAGTTGAGCACAAGTTTGTACTCAAAATAATTTCATAATCTCGGGGCCAGATAAAAATATTTCAGAAATAATGTGCAGAACATCCATTTATATTACAGAGATGTAAATCATTTTAAGAAATGCATAATCAGTTTGCTATAGGTATCAATGTCAATTACAATGCAACAGATTAAATAGAGGATATTACACGATATCAACTTTATGTCCCGAGTGGAATAATTTTATTGCACAAGCTTCAGCGAGTGCAAATACAATTATTTCACAAGGGAAATATAAAATAAAATATTAAAACAAATATTTAAAAAAATATTTAAAAAAATATTAAAAAAAATATTTAAAGAAATAAAAAATAATTTATATTTCTAAAAATGGGGTCCACGTTGGACCCCGCATTGTATCCGAATCCGCGGTGCATCGAAAGGCGTTATATCGAGGGAGCACTGTACATTTCAAATTTTGAATACTAGTATATATGCACCATGTACACATGACCTACATAGGCTACATGGTTGCTGCAAAACATGCAAGCTGACAATGCAACTGTAAATCTACTTCCTGGGTGAATATGAATATGAGTACATGTACACTATGTACCATCAATATTCAATTTATGATAATTTCAGAAAATGAACATGCCTTGAAACATAATGAGCTAGATTGTAGAACTATGTGGGCATAGTGGAATACTTAATACCCATCCTAAGGTGCTCTGTGGTGCTTAGTAGGGCTATGAAAATGTTATACCCCCCCCCCCCCTTCTCAATAATATCAACACAGCTGTAACCATGGTAACATTAATATACATATACATTTTAGCTACCAGAATAATTTCCAGTGTGTAAGGGTTTTTACAAGCTGAACCCTTACAAGCTGAAATTACTTGTATACCAGAGAACGACGTTTGAGGAGTATATGAGAAAATTGGTATGCAAAGTGAATTTGCGATTAATAATATGAGTTGATGACCGGTCTCGAGGGGTATATGAGTTGATGTACCGTCTATGTGGGTTTATGTACCCCTTGCCCGCACCCCGAGGGGCCGGTTAACAACAAATATATCTTACTGAACACCAATTTTCATTTTATTAAAAAAATTGGTATTAACAGCTAGGCAGTCATAGGGCGACTAAGTCGCCATTTTGAAATTCGAACTTCCGGGTAGCAACCCATAGGATCGTTCAGCTCACCGAGTGTCACAGAACAGTGGATAATATTATTACACGAAGATAACCAGCAATTTTACTGTATTATTAATTTATTCTGCAATATTACTGTAATTATGAATGTATCAATCATATTTGGGAAATATATTTGAATATTAGGCCTAAGCGGCATGACTATCTGACGAAATCGTTACTAAACACGGCTGTTTGTACCTCCATAAAAAGTCACAATACCTTTTTAGTTTTAAGTAAATATTTGCTTCAGTTATATATTGTCCAAGCTTTTCTGAATAGAATGACACCAAAATCAAATCTTTGG
>JAUTBV010116444.1:0-13583 GCA_032361325.1 Lepetodrilus fucensis
TAAGTACTTCTTGAACTCTAGAATTCATATTCAACAAGCTTGACGGTACTATTGTTCCCCTGAATTGACATTTCGTGTCGTAAGCTGATTGGTTCTTTGTGCTAGTATACTAATTTTAATATCAACCAAACAGATATTAGGGACAGACGAATACAGAAAATCAGAACACTGAATTTGAATAAAAACATATACGTTTGGTGTATTGTAATTATCTAATAATATATATGGCTTTCTCTCTCTCTCCCCCTCTCTATCTCTCTCTATTTCCAGTGGACACTAAAAAGTTACGTCTATAAAATTATAACTGATAAGTGATAACTGTTGTCCGACAATATTGTATTCGTCTGTTGCGCGTAGAACTAGGTAGGCTATATTAATGTCGACTAGTGGCCATCAAACAAAGGTATTAATTGTTATCAAACACTGTCTGTCGTCTCTGATGAGGTCTGTACATAATAGCACATTATTTTTCTAGAGTCTTCAGATTGTGTTTGAATAAAACTTCATATGTACAGGCATTGGGTATGAACCACTTTAGTCCAGCAGCGAATCAGCGTATACGTTTTACACTTCAAATACTTTGTTCAAATACTGAAACGGACGATCATAATTTATATTTCGGAAGACATGTTTATGGAAATGTTCAGCCATGGCATTTGAACTTGTAGAGTACTAGTATACACGTATTACATCTCTCTCTCTCTCTCTCTCTCTCTCTCTCTTTCTCTCTCTCTATCTATCTATCTCTCTCTCTTATATATATATATATATATATATATATGTGTGTGTGTGTGTGTGTGTGTGTGTGTGTTTGTTTGTTTGTATGTGTGTGTTTGTGTTGTTTGTGTTGTTTGTATGTGTGTGTGTGTGTGTGTGTGTGTGTGTGTGCGCGCGTGTGCGCGTGTGTGCGCGCGCGCGTTACTAACATAATCTATTACTTTATGCATCTACGTAACTATGGCCTTGTTCTTCATGTCTTCATACTAGTCGCGTTCTTCTTCGCGTTCTTTGGAGTCAATCAAGTACGTCCACCAGTATAACATCCACCATTACTACAAGTCATCCAAGTGTGCACGCCTCTGACAAGACTTAGTGTCCTTTACATATAAGTGGGATCTAAGATATAGATGAGAACGTACAGCATCGATGAGCATCCAGTCATGCATGGTCGAACAATTATGTCTTCTCTCGGGCGAGTCTCGGCAGACTTGGTGACGGTTCTGCTTCTTGCTTCCATTGTACGGAAGTCGTTGTCCCCGAGCATCGTGCAGCACGACACGCTTCTGTGAGCAGCCTGGGAACGTTCATGACGAGAGAGATTTAAGACCCTGCAGCAGTTTGAAGACGTTGTGATGAATGCATAACGATGTAATTATTACTTCAGCTGAGTTAGGTTTGCGTCTGTTATGAAATGGTAACAGGCTGTCGTTGTCATGCTTATACCAGATACTGGAAACCCATGGAGAAGACTTTATAAATGTTGAATGCAAATAATGTAAAACTATTTCTTTAGCTTAGGTTTGCTTCTGTTATGAAATGTTAACATTCTGCGGTGACCATGCTACTATACTGGAAACCTATGTTGAATACAAATAATGTAAAATTATTATTTAAATCGAATTAGGTTTGCTTCTGTTATGCAAGGTTACAATATTATATGTTAAACCAGATACTGGAAACGTATGACGAAGATGTTATGCTGAATGTAAATAAAGTAAAATTATTATTTCAATCGAGTTAGGTTTGCTTCTGTTATGCAAGGTTAATATTATATGGTTGTCATGTTAAACCAGATACTGGAAACGTATGACGAAGGTGTTATGGTGAATGTAAATAAAGTAAAATTATTATTTCAATCGAGTAATACAATTGCGTTTGTCGTGATATACCACATACCAAAAACTTTCCTTTTTCCCAGTTTCTTGGTAATATCAATGAACTGAAAGTCATCGAACAATGATTTGTCATCGAATACATCTATGATCTAGGAATGCATATTTATTTATTCCAAGGTGGTGAGGTCTTATGTCCATAATAAGGATCGTACTGTACATAGTCTTTGCATTAATCAATTATTTACGCCGTGATTTTACTATTATACTCCTATAGTCAAAATGGTTAGCTTAGGTTACCTAATTGCAGACACTGACCGATGACTCTACCAGTAAATTACGAATACTACATATGCGTCCCTTTCGTAAAACGCTGTTATTAAAACCCTTTCACGAAGCGTTCGTATCCGATACCGAAAAACCGTAATCCTGTCGTAAGTGGTCGCTATTGCTATGATACGACATCATTCTCTCTCCCTATCTCTGTCTCTCTTTCTCTCTATCTCTCTTCTCTCTTCTCTCTATCTAACTCTCAGTCGGGATGTAGCGCAGTGGTAGAACGTTGAGCCAAAGGTTCCAGGTTCAAATCCCGCCGCGGGGGCCCGGCATCACTGTTCGAGAAAGTTACCTTTCTGACGCGATATTGATAGGATGCACTAACTGTATAGAGTGGCAATGCAGTTATCTAGAAAGATTCTAGCAAGCCATTTAAACACCAATTAAAAAATAAAATAAAAAATCGAACTCTCTCCTCTATCTCTCTCGCTCTCTCTCTCTTCTCTCTCTTGCTCTCTCCTTCTCTCTGTCTCTCTTTCTCTCTCCCCCCTCTCTTCATCTCTCTCTCTATCTCTCTATGTATCTCCCCCTCTCTCTCTGTCTCTCTCCTCTCTCTCTCTCTCCTCTATCTCTCTCCTCTCTCTCTCTCTCTCTCTCTCTCTCTCTCTCTCTCTCTCTACCGTACCGTTCTCTTTGCTGATAGCAAATACATTACAAAGAGTGTGCTACGGTCTTTTAGCAGATAGGAGAGTTTTGTGAAAGGATACCCAGGGTACTAGCAGAATTTGATCATGCGTGCACACGATGCTTTCAACCGAGGTACAGGCCATGGTGCCCTTGCTAAGCATTACACAATAACACGACGGTGGAAATGGTTTGGCGGGTATATACTCGTCATAAAATACATGTTAATTGTCTATACACTGTCGACACGACTTGACCATTAACGAACAATAATAAACTAAATACATTGTATGCATCCATGACGAAAAATAAGAGCATCAAATACTTTAATTACATTAGCGAAGAGACATGAATGTGCATTGGGGGAAATAACTGACGAAACGGGGGCAACAAAAAAAAGATACCGGAAGCACATACATTTAGATCATGAAACTGTCGATAGATTATATGGCGGCGCCATGGTGTGATCATTTCAGGGCCTACTCGTGGTACCTTTTCGTAATTTATTAATACAATCCTCCCATGCGTGCTATGTCCATATATATGTCCGTTTTCAGCCTCTTTGTGATATTTGTAGAGCAGAACGCAAAACATCAAATCGATTTACACCACTCACTATTACCTTTACTTTAGACTACATGGACTAGTCCTCTCACGTGCATACTACTGCAGTGCTCTATCCTAATGCAAACAGACACAGATATGTCCACTGCATGACTAACAAACCAAATACGCTATAGAATTGCCATAAAGTCGATTTTCTTTTAATAAACCAATTTCTGATATGTAATGCTTTAAACAGATACCAATTGACATCTAAGTCGATTACAGGTAAATTCATCGCTGCCATAGAAACGAACGTAGAGATTAACGATAATCATGGAATCATAATCACCATTATTTTTGTACCCCGAGATATATAGACAGACCATTTTGTTTGATTTTTATTATTTCTACTCTGACAGGATGCGATGAGTTCTGTGAACTCCGCCACAGACTGCATTGTCTCGCCATCAAGCGACAAGTAGCGACCGGTTGGAAACTACCGCGTTCAATATTTCATTGCGTGCCCATTCAAAGACAGAAGATCCTCATTATTATTGCAGCAGGTTGAATAAACCGATGATAAGAGACAAGTCGGCTGGGATGTCCCGCCACTTTCCGCTGGATCTGGTCCGGGCGCGGGTTTCCGAGACTTCAGCCGAGGAGACACGAGAGTTCTATCAGCAGCTTTGTTTCCATTCGCCGAATTTAGTACCTTTAACAAGGTAAGTGGGCCTGATGATCGCGACACAAACACTGGCGTGTTTCATGGTTTATAAATCCGTTGTCAGGAGTTCATCTTTCTCTATTCAGACTGATAATCGAAATGGAATTGAATTACGATTTATAATAGATCACCTTTCAGTTATTTAAGCATGCCACACGTACAATGGACACATATCATATATAATGCATTTTATCAAACCGTTCTTGTAACACATTAATATCATTCGTTGCGTTACTGTTTCGCATTCTCTGTGATCATCGGTAGACAAAGCAATGGCTATGCTATGATATTTGATTCTGTTTCTGACATATTGAGGCCAAACATCCAAGTGTACATGAGATACTAACCATGCCACGTTCCTCGCATGACATTACAATGATTGTATATATTAATATCTGCATACAATATAGTAATGAAACAATGCATTCACAAGTGAATTATATTTAGTAGCAGCTGTATTGATTTGCTTAAAAAGCTTTCAGAAAAAAATAATATGACCTTAAAACCGTATCAGTGAAATAAAATATACATGTATATCCATTTGCATAGGATATTTGCATGCAACACGTGTTGTCAGTTGTATGCCAGTAAAATAATTGAATATATTGTAATAATACGTATTAGTATTGTATGGTGGCAGTGCCAGTAGCTCAGACGTTGTTTGAACGCGATCATGTATTAAAAATGTAAATGGTATTCCATAAAATTCCCATTTTCTCTTTCAATTGGAAGAAAGTAATGTATGTAGAACTGAATGAATAATTAATACACTTAGACCTTTTGGACTACTTATTTTAGTAGATTCCTTCCAGTTGTAAGATAATTCTTACTCTGAAATTCATTTATTGATTTGTCAAAGAACATAACACGAATGGAGAAATCGTTTTTGTGTTTGTTTTATAATATGATTCCTATTACGATGTAAAGGGACTATTATGTTGTACATGTGGTGAATTGGTAATTAATATATAAGTAAAGTTAAGTATCTAGCTTGTTGACATTTACAGTTAAATAAAGGTTTCTAACGATAATTAGATATTAGAATAATATACCGGTTTATTTAATAACGCATGCTCCAATGATATGTGTCTACGGAATCGTCAAGTTATTAGATGGTTTATTTACAATGACCCTCCGACATATTTCGTATCGATTTATTAGACATATTTCAATATTGAAGTCTTCACTACGTCAGACACCCCCACCCATACCCCCACCCCCACCCAATAATGGAGCATGTTTGTATAATTATCCTTCACAGAATTAATACAAAATTATCCTTCACAGAAGCGAAGCTCCAGTAGAAGATAAAAACACTATTGACTACATGGTAGCATTATAAAAATTATTTGAATGCCTTGCGCCGATACAAGTGTGATGACTGAGTTACCGTAGATTCCGCGCGCACAACTCCTTGGAAGCGCACAAACACCAACGACAAGCGTTAGACGTCAATACACAACGTCAAATATGAGTCTCTATAGTCAGTGGTAGTCTAAGAATCGTCTATATAGTTTTAGCAATCAATACCGTATTGCCTACGTACTGCGATCGGTTTCGAAGATAAGGAAGATTCTCCTTTTCTCAATAAATTAAGCTGCAGCACATTGGTGAAGTGACCGGGGTGTGTTTTACGTCTATTGTTAAACCTGTGACGTTATCTTGTATTCGCATTTGAACATGAATTATTACATTGGCCAGAGAAGATCGACATTTACGATATTTAACTGGGTGGGGAAGACAATGACGGTCTTTGTAAACTCGTTGTCACTTTCATCTATTAGAATATATCCACAATGATAACTACTATATATAGTATGCGATTAAAACTATAGTTAAGAGAGTAAATTTATTCCTATGCCGAAATTCGTTGTGTATACGTTGAGCATAATTCTTTGAGAATCGAGCATAATGTTACTTAACCATTATGTTACATTCGTAACTGATCTAGGATTCAGAGAAAGGAGTCGTACACATCAAGCTTAGTTTTGTGTTTGATTGACAGATTGATACAAGTGTGTGTGTGTGTGTGTGTGTGTGTGTGTGTGTGTGTGTGTGTGTGTGTGTGTGTGTGTGTGAAGGGAGGGGGGTAGTGGTAAAAACACCCAACCATCCTTTTGGATCAGTCATTGACCTACTTTTACTTTAGAGCATAATTAGAATGATCTTATTTTTGTAATGTTTATTTGTAAACCATATATGTATGTAATCAATACATCAGTTTCACTTGACATTGTGGAAATCTCTTATGACAGGGTTATGTAAAAATAATGTGTAGCTATGCATTTACTTTTACTTTTAGAGATATGCTAAATAATATATAATATAAAATACATCAGGCACACATTGGCCAATGTTAATAATGCATAACAGATGACGTAGGCTATCATAGACGACTTTCACTTGGATATTGTTGTTAATATTAAAAGTAATATCCATAATATAAACATAATACAAAACTAGTGGATTCAAGGAATGTAAATATATTACTTGACGGCTTAATTTTAAACGTAACGATAATGGGACATCGTTGATAATGATTATGACGGTATTTTAAGGTTTAACAGGCTATTGTGATCTAAGATACTTCATTTTATTTTACGACAGAATATGTTACATCCTGTCAGGTGACCTCTTCAAAGCAACGCGAGAGTATCGTACTCTCGCGGCTCTCGCTTGTCGGCTGTCTCGGGTACGTGAACGAGACGAGATCAATACTTTTTCAAAAGACATAATCAATTATGAATATTTGCATATGTGCGGCAGGGGATCAATAAATATATGTTCATCTGTGCGCGTTGACGTGTAAACAATTGCTCTGTAGCATATACCCATTCAAGCTGAACAGAAACATAATTCACAACCCTCCCAAGAATTGTAGCAGTTTAAGAAATATTATTAATTAATAATGGCCGACTTTGTTGAACTGTCGTCTTCGTTGTTATGGTAAACCAGTTATCACTCCGAGGCAGTACCTACTCACTTTAAAAATGTATTATTAATAATTTCTGAATTAATAAATGCTGTGCTCTATGCGCTGTGGAGAGGCTCAAAGTTGTGTCGTGAACTAATAATATTCCCTACAGGTTCACTGCGTAATAGGGACGCTTCATAAACATTATGCCTAGTGAGATTGTGTCGGGTATTCATTACTACAATGCTTATTAAAAATGAAAAATTAAATCATCGCCTCTGATGTTAATAGTGACCGATTGTTTTCGAAAGCATCTTTACTTTACTTTATTCTACCTTCTCCTTTCTCCAATGTAATATTATTATTATGTATATTATCTATATTTATATGTACTATAGCGGTATGCCAAATATGTAAAATAATATGATTCAGCGCTATATAGGTAAACAGCTGGGACATGTTGCTAGTTCAACTACTTCAATACATGATGTACCTGTATATCCTGACAAGTATATATTTGATCTCAAATTGGACTGGGTTTGCATCGATTATTGAAATGAGATAAGGGAGAGACTGTATACACGTGTAAGCATGGTATATAAGCATTATTGACATAATATAATTCGCTATTTAATACTTCAATCCACATAATTCACTCTCTCTCTCTCTCTCTCTCTCTCTCTTTCTCTCTCACACACACACATACTAAAAATACACTATCGTTGTTTCAGCTATACATCCTTCATTTTGGTATCAAGTAATCGGTAAATCTGCATTTAAGTATCTATCTAATTACTATACAATATATAAATATATGTATGCTGTATACTATTTCAGTATTATAATTATGTATCTGGTATTATAATTGTGTATCCGGTATTATAATTATGAGACAATAATAAGAACAATGAACGTTATCTACCTACATGTATCATGCATACTGTACGTGTGTATATATGTTACAGTCAATGTCTAGAATCAGGCAATTTGTAAAATGACTCAAATTTTCAGTGATTTTTCATTCACAGAGTAAATTGCTTAAATGCCTGAAATATAAAACTGACTGCATTTATTTGGCTCATTGACTGGCATGAGTTTAATGAAAGAAAATTAAGATTATTTATAGGAATTCACACAGAATTGCATACATTTGTACATGTTTTCACACAAAATTGTGTGAATACATATAAAAATGTATGCATTATTTTAATTTTCTTTCGACAAACTCATGCCAGTCAATCTGTCAAATAAATGCAGTCAATCTTTCACTTCAGGCATTTAAAACATTTAATCTGTGAATTAAAATGCACTGAATATTTCAGGCATTTTACACATTGCCTGATTTTAGACATTGACTGTAACATATATAGGATCTCTACTCATTCAATGGCTAGTGGAGTGTGTTCATTTGTAAGAATTGCAGATACTTCCTTTCACAGTTAGCTCTCTTATCCACCCAGAGACCATAGTATAGTGTATTAGCTATCGGCGAAGAGAGCGTTATGAGCGTTAGTTGATACGAGAGCTTCGTGAAAGGATACCAAGGTATACAATTCGAAACAATGCAACAGATAAACACCCGTAACCATTTGGTCACTATCATATCAATATGAGTTGCAAGTGAGTCATGTCTATTTTTAGAATTTCGAAGAATATCATATAAAATTAGGACTTCCGGTGATAAACAAACAGAAGTCTAGGCCGTAGGTTGATTAAAAGTACGTAAAAAGGACAACATTCACCTACACGCTTATCACCAACATTAATAAACTGGGTACGGTTATAAATAGAATTCGCTCCACTTGCAGCTCCTATGATCATAAAATGAAAAATGAATTTGTATGTGTGTGTTTTCCCCCTTCAATTACAATGCATATAGCCAAACATCGTGTAACGAAGTCATTTATTGAATCGTCATGCGTGACCGGTGTTGCAAATCGTGAGCGTAGAATAAATAGCATAATTCATTTAGTTCATTTCCCACGTGGGCAATTGTCGGATGATTTCGCATGGAAGGATGTGTCTATAGAGTGTATGTATTTCCAGGAACGGTTGAACTGTAACTGTAGAACAATACCTAGATGTTCATGTGGGGAATTCGCCGGTTTGCACTTTAAAACTGGGCTTTTTTTTTTTTTTGCCTAATAAATGAAATTACAAAATCTACTTTAAAGTAAAGTAATGATTATGTCTTAATACACTACGAACAATTCATATACAAATTCCAACCATCACAAACAAAATTGCCAAGTCTAATCCGTTTTATAGTTTGACAACTAGCTAGGCCCCTATCATATTTGAACAAATATTCAATTAAATAGTATTTCCTTAATCGATAATTTGGTATTTAAGTAGTATAAATTATCGAAAGCACCCATAGCATTCGTATACTATGGTAAATAACCCGTTCTAATTAGATAGATGTATGTACATATCAAACAGCGTTATAATAATTAACCACAAGTTCAGCTGCACGTTGATACCAACGTTAAATATTTACCATGAGTCGCTATACTGATCACGTATTGGATGTTTGATTCAATTTGTACAAGGAAAACAGGGTCGATTGACGACTGCATGTCAGCGGAATTCGTTACGTTTTAAGTGCAGGGTTTATAGAAATGTGTGATATGAGAATTCCATTCTTCAACGTCAAATGTGAATTGAACAGATAAATTAGTCATATAATTCGTTACAGGGATAACTCAACGCCATTGTTATGAGCTATCTCAAACGGGTGGGCTTTATAACGTAACTAGCGACACTCATCGAAATTTAATGACCACTATACGTAAGGTTATTGCCAAGCGTTGCGATCAGTCGCGTTCGTCTTCGTTAAATTTGTTCGATTTTTCTTCCAGAACGTAAATTCAAAAGCTTGTTTTGCGACAACGGTCACACCTGAATGCCGCCTTGTATTGTTAAATCGATTATCTATGCTTGGTAAACATCTAGGGAAGTTAGGATCTCTATGGAATAGTTTCACACGGCGGAGAGATACCTGATAAGTAGGTGAGTAAGTAGGTTTGTGTGTTAACGCACGTGCAGTTACAAACAGATACGATTTGAACAGTTTGTCGTATAAATTAGAACACATTGGTAATATGATGTAAAAATATTTATTTAAACGATGACTAAACAGGAAACATGTGTAACTATGTTTTAATTAGGCCTGTATGCAATGTTTAAAAAATATAAATTTTAAAATGAAAATTATTATTATTTAAAAAAAAATACAACTATGTTTATAATAGTGTATGTTGTGTCAGTAATACTATTCTACGACTTATGATTGCGAGTACATCACCACTGCTAAATATTCCTAACGCCCACACCACCACCACCTTCTTCTACTATTAATTACCACTGCTACTACTATGATCGTTTGTTTGGATGTGGGTTGATATACTAGTAGTTTCCATTTTACGATCCAAGCTACAGGTCGCCAATCACTCTAATTATACACGGTGCCGACCGTTGATCTTGTTTCTATACCCAACTAATAATTAATGATAAATACTGTTTCATGAACACTGCTACTTAGAGGGTGACCGTCCATACAGCGCATAGCCTACTGTGGCATTATGCATGTGTCATTGTGCCTATTATATTCACCGCATCATCGAGTCTGTTCGCAAACGACAAGCCAGGCCCCGAGATTACCGAAATTTTCTGAGTACGAATTTATACTCAACTCAAAGTTTTAAACGTCATTTAAATGTTGAGCTTGAACATGAAATCGTACTCAAAAGGTTTCGTAATCTCGGGCCGGTAGGTACAAAGGCATTTTGAGTACAATTTCATGCTCAACTCAAAAGGTTTGTTCATGCATCGCTCATATCAAATTTGAGCTTGAACATGAGATCGTACTCAAGAAAGTTTAGTAATCTTGAATTGGGGCCTGATCTACGTGTCTTCGTCCATTCCAGACACGAAGGGTGTTCTTAGAGGTATTGACACACATGCGGATGAAGAATGTCCTTAGGACTTCAGAAATATTGCGGACATAGTACCGCAAGGCCTTTGTAAGAATGTGCCCTATCTTGGTCAAGGCATCTGGATGTTCACACATGGAGTTTGGCATCGTCTGTCAACGTGTCATATTGTTTTCATTCATTGAATTCTGATCGGTGTACTCGTGGTAAATAGATGTCGTCTGCCCACAACTGGAGCTCTGGCGCGACTTCCGGTTCAACAATGTCGAGTAAAAGGAGTTGGAAGGAGCAATGGAAACTCCATGCATCATCGATTTCGCTGACAAAGTATCACAAACTGAAACCGTTAGGGCTCTGCCTCTAGCCTTAAGGCGGTTCCTCTTGTTCCACGAGTTCTATTGGGCATGACCGGAAGTGGCATTCTAGTGATGCCAGCTGATTGTTAATGGCTTCAAAGACCGTTAGCAAGCAACTGTAAGATGCAAGGCACAGTTAAGCACACAACTGCAAGGTACAAGGTATGTAGTTAAGTAAGCAACTATATGATCCCAGGCACAGTCAAAGTTAGCAATCAACTGTAAGGTTAGCAATGAACTTATAGTAACTATAGTTACAAAGCTCAGTTAAAGGAGCATAACACAAATCTACTAAATTCATCAATCACAATGTCATGAGACATATAGTGTATTAATTTAGTAACTGTATATTATACAAGGACAAGGATCTACCTAAAATTATCTCACTCCATGCAACTTCATCTATCTAATATTACAATTACCCGGCGGGTTTATTTCAACAGAAGTGCAACGAATATTTCAGAATCTAATATTTATTACTATTATTTTCTTTATTTTTTATATTTAAAATTATTGTTATTAGTAGTAATAGTAGTAGTAGTAATAGTAGTAGTAGTAGTAGTAGTAGTAGTAGTGGTAGTACTAGTAGTAGTAGTACTAGTAGTAGTAGTAGTAATAGTAGTAGTAGTAGTAGTATTGCTGTTGTTTTTGTTATTATTATTATTATTTTAGAAAAACAATTATTATTATTATTATTATTAGTATTATTAGTATTATTATTATTACTACTATTATTACTATTATATTATTACATGTATACAACATTTCTATCACGTTCTGTTGTGCATTCCAATTTGATTTTTCAGTGTTCTTGCTACGATGGATCATGAATCATCTGCTTGTATGGAACTACTCATATTTGCACTAGTCTTCAGCTCTATGACTGGGTGTGTATATGCACCAGTACGGTGCGTTTAATCACTATGGGATACGAGCAATACGGTTGCCAGGTCTTGGTACGCCCATTAGCTATTGAATTCCAGTACTATGCTATCAACTCTATTATCATGCTTTGTCTACTGAGGAAGAATCATTGATTTATCTTCAGACCGTATACTAAAAAAAATTAAAATGTGTTGTCTGACAACTTTACAAATAACGTTACTGTACAGTGTTTATATCAACAACAAAAATACAGGATGTTAAATAGTTCTATATTTACATACACGTATCAGAACTTTTAAAAGTAATATTTCTGAGACATTCTTAGAATTGTGTTAAGTTTTTCTTCTGATAACATGCACTAACCGTAAATGCTTTTCAATTGAGAATTCGTTCAGACATATTTTACTCAAAGTCTAACTAAGATTCTGGAATAAATAAAATTGATGATTTTGGTTTGATTTTGTTGGGGTATAAATGTCAAAACGTATTAGCGGTTCCTGGAGTTATCCAATTAACTATGGCGGATGACTTTCAGTGGACTGCATAAGTGTGTGGAATAACATTGCAGAAATTATCTCTTAAGAAATTGCCGTTGTATATAATACACGTCTAGCATTAAAATCATATGAAACCCTATTTTTTTAAAAAGAAGATATATCAAATAAGTTAGTTACTCGGAACAATCTGAAGAGTTACAATTTGTTGTTATAACGAACACATATTTCCAAATATCCAGTTTTTCTAAAATATATATACACCAATATACCTGATATTTTCCACTAAGCACATCATGCAAGTATGTTTTGCCTGGAAGCGTTATTGTAATTCTATGGGGAAATACGTAACATTATGGTATAAAAAGGTAATCGATAATCCATGTATATTTCATGATCTACTTGATGAAATGATATTTGTGTTTTGCCGGCAGAATGTCCTTGTGGAGATATGTTCTAACGTTAGTCTCTATTTCAGGAACACGGGACAGACACGACGGGGAGGCAAAACAAGCTGACGTAGGGTCTCAAATGAATTACTCGGTGTCCACATTCATTTGGCACTTGTGGAATAATCGTGTGGTTTCTAGTCGATTATACACCGGTGCCAAATAACGGATGATGCCATTTCTTCTGGCTGCAGAGGGAGAGAGAGAGAGAGAGAGAGAGAGAGAGAGAGAGAGAGAGAGAGAGAGAGAGAGAGAGAGATGAGAGATGAGAGAGAGAGACAGAGAGAGAGACAGAGAGAGATGAGAGACAGAGGAGAGAGAGAGAGAGAGAGACAGACAGACAGACAGACAGACAGACAGAGAGAGAGAGACAGAGAGAGATGTGAGACAGAGGAGAGATATATATATATATATATATATATATATATATATAGAGAGAGAGAGAGAGAGAGAGAGAGAGAGACAGAGACACAGAGAGAGGGGGCAAG
>JAUTBV010116455.1:0-13581 GCA_032361325.1 Lepetodrilus fucensis
TTATTTTGAATATAAATTTAATATTGAGTGGTTTTGAACTGAGTTCTGACAGTATCCGCTTTCCACGCCCCTGTGGGTACGAGAGCATAAGAACAGATATTAGCCTACGACGAAAATAAAATGTCTAAAAAACAACACAAAAAAACAACAGTTGCCTCCGTATTGAAAATAATCATGCCCTTTCAACGGGCCACAACACTTTCTATAATACTGATACCACTGATTACATAAAGCATACCTAACGTAGGGTCTCATCTTTAAACAAAATGCATAATGCTAATTGGCAAGTACATACATTATGCGCATGTATTAAATAGCGGACATTTCTTTTTCACACGGGCTATTCATCAAACAGTATTTATTTCAAGAACCAAAATAATCTATAACAAGCGTTACAACAACTAAGTAGGCCTAATCAATATACCAAAGTATGTTTCATAACAGAAACACATTGATACGGCGATACATAATGTCCATCTTACACTATGTTTAAAAGTCTATGAAACAATATTTAGTAAACATATTAACGCGACACATACCTTGGTCTTGGTAAATGAACCTCGCCATGCTTGGAATACGCTGACAATCACACACCATGAACAACGCTACAGACATTATCGACAGCTGGCAACCACGGGTGTTACTGGATCTACCTCAATTAGTCATGCAGCTATCCTCAAACATCGTGTCTTGGACGCATGTCTGCCATGCCATAGGATTCAGATGACTGTTTTATTGTGAGCTGTTGATTCTCGTCGACTGGAAGATCGTATTCATCGTCTAAATTGTATAGGCTGTGAGTGACTGTCCCTGTAATTGAATATATCAAATGTTCAGTTCACACGTATTCACCTGTAATAGGAGTAAGATTAGAGGACAGTGCCTTGCAAAATCAATCATTATTTTATTGAACCGTGGTTGGAAAATCACTTATTATACTAATAATTTGTTTTTATTTCTAAAAGATAACACCTAACAATATCGACATATTTTTACTCGTGTTGTCACATTGTTACAACAATATTGAAATGAATTGGTGTTACACAATTGGATTTAATTAATATTGTGTAAATCCTTAACTCCTTTATCCATATGATGGTATATCCATATTTGACATAGTTTCATGTATTAACGTGCATAATTATCTCAAGAATAAAAGTACACGTCAAGCTTTGTAATTCAATGTGCTACACTAATTAATGTGTTACCGAAAGTTTCTGGAAGTTGGTTTCTAAACGTAATAGAAATATATGTATGTACCAGCATATACTTTAGATTGATTTCAATGTTACCCTAATTAAGCAAATGTATAATGTATGGTATGTATTATTTGTCGAGGAGAGGTATACAATAAGCTTTACAGCTTGGATACTTGAATCCTCATTAATTGATGTTGAATAAAAATATGTTTAAACCAACCATTAACGCCTGTGAAATCGTTTATCGATATAGGTATACATACTATTTTAAAATAATGTCTATGAACATTACTATAGCATGATTTTAACGACATGCAACGTTTCGTCGGCACATTGCATACATCTTCCGGCAGTTAACTGTCGATATAGGTATGACGCGCATATTTCAAGTATGCAATAACATACACATCAACTATGGAAGGGCATTCATCAAGTGAAATCACAGCCTGCTAGCATAGTTGGATGCAATAATTTCTGGTGATTTTCAATTTGATATTTGATACGCGAAAGATAGTTGCACTAAATATATTTTTTTAAACTTTGTAATTATACCACTCGCTTTATATCCCTGGGCAGTTAGATTTAAATAACACGTAATGTAAACCATCAAAATCATGTCCCGAACTTAAGAAATAAATCTCCCTAGTTGCTTAATATGGTGGATATATGGATATTTTCTTCCTTACTGATTTTCATTTTATTGATTTTTCACCACAACTGTCACTGGTGCACACGATATAATCGAGAACTATGTATATATATTAAGTATTTAATCGAAATATAACGCAGAAACATACACTATGGATTATTCATTATAAATTATGTCATGTAATATTGCCAAATGAGAAACTACTTGAAAAATATATTTTTAAAACAAATCAGCAGTGAGGTAGCTTGTTTGTGAAATATGTTTGCCTGCACAGTTGCACTGACATCTTTACTATATTTACAGAATACGATAAGTGTGTGAACCTTAACTAGTGGTGAACAATGTTAATAATAATTCAACAATAAATTATAGTTAAAAAATATATCTCCTCAAGCACGATTAAATCATCCTCGACATAGATGACGCGTTTTCTAAAATTAGAATAACATTATTGACCAATCAAAGCCCGATTAACTTATTTTTGAAAGAAGGAACATAGGCTTGTTTTAGGGACTGCAATACAATTAGTTCCTTTATCATTTTACAATTTAATGTTCAAAGTATGCATTTTGACAGTATTTCACAATTAAATAATGAATTATTGATTAAATGCATTTATCATTTAAATTGTATTGTGTAGTGCTTGTATTTTATACGATTCCATACGATGGGATTTTAATATATAAAAATATAATCTGTGTCTGTTTCCTTTCAACAGGAGTCATATAACATGAGTAGTAGCTAGCTGTAATGATTTTATGAAACCAACAGAAAGAACTATAAACCAAATCAATCAAATAAATGTTCTTGGTCTGTCGATGACGTGTCATGACCATTGGATGAAACAAGTAAACGGACAAAAACAAGACATTTAATGTTTCAAGAGATTAAATGAGTTGACAAACGACGAGTAAAACGAACGCACTTGTTGTTTATTTACACAGCCACATCGACAGGGAATTAACCCAAGTTGTATAAAAAAACATTACTTGATTTGAGATCGTGAGAACTAGGCACTATTGTTGTATTAACTAATGAAATAAACAATTAAGTACAATGCGTTATGACGATCATCTCGGCACATTAGGCTTTGCGTGTAATTATGATAACAATCAACTCAACTTGTAAACAAATATATTTATCACATACGTGTCGACATCTGAAGTTAATTTAAAAATAATATGTGAGAATACCCTGTCTCATGAGGGCCTACACATCACTACGATCTTCTGAGCCCTACTATACGAATCTTAAAGGTTGCAATTTGTCGTACGATCGTGAAGACATTCCAAGATATCTACAAATCTAGTCCGTACTTGTATTCCAGGAAAGTAGCAAGTCTATCAACAGTACAGTTCTTGATCAAGTCAGAATAAATTAATGTATTTCCATTATTTTTGGAAATTGCAATGTAAACCTACCTCATACTATGAAGAAACCTATTTCTTTAACAAGCCTCAGGGAAGACATCGAAGTCTTTATTTTTAATATATCCTAGTAGTGCATACCAGTACTTCTGCACTCTCAGCAACGTAGTTCAATCCATCTTGCACTCTCATTTTTTCTTTCTTTTGCAATCAACAATATAATACTTATTCATTATGCGAACACCACACCAACAGTTAGACCAAAACCATTACAGTCGACGGTGGGACGTTTTGTGTGATATATATTCCTTGCCTCGTAAATAAACTTAGTGTAGTCAGACTCGGTAGGAAATGTATTTAGTTATATCATAAAGTGAAGCGTCATGTCTCCCACACTGACCGGGTTCTGTCTGACATTCCCACACATATAACCTACTGCGAATCTGATCCTGAGACATTCTAGGAATACATTACAACAGTGTAAACAGAATACGGGGTAAATAGACACATACTTTTGTATTTGGATTCATTTTTGTGATGTATAGGTATGGTCGCCTGTACGTGCACACTCAGGTTATGCTCCTATATGGTTAATTAAGCATTGAGACAAACGCTATGTAATTACACATAAGCATAATATTAATATTATGAAATATACAGATTGGCATGTTGATGTACGGTAAAAGTACAAATCGAGCAGAGACCGTTATATATTCTCCGAGATGTAGAATATAGGCTCCGAGATTACGATACTTTCTGAGTACGAATTCATGCTGAAGGTCAGATTTTATATGGGGATTTGTGAACAAACATTTGAGTTGATCATGAAATCGTACTCGGAATAATTTTTGGTAATCTCAGGGCGAGGATTATTTCCTGTGAATAGTGAGCTACGTTATGATATACAACATCTAGAGTTATCGTCCTTGGTTATTCAGTATCCGCCGTAGCTTATGGGGTTAACATTAACTGATTTATTTGCCATTGCACATTCTATCAACAAAAATATATATCTTCGCGGCATCTATGAAATATTGTCCATGTGGAAACTGGCGTGACAGTTAATGTGGCTCAGAATGAATGAATATCCGTTGGTACAAGTTGTCTACACGTGGGTGCTGTAATTTAAGAATATCAGTAAATTGTAGAAGTAATGTATCCTCAATGATATCTGGTGGAATCATGAAACCATGCGTCTTCATCGGATGGGCAGTTTACGATGAACGTCAAATAGACATATAAACAAAGTACTTAAAATTTGACGTATTTATTCACCTGACAATATACTCATTAACTATTAAACTGTATAATCATGTTGCCATTTAAAGTGTGTTTACGTGTGTACGTATTGTGAGGGTGTATGCGTGTGTGAGTGAGGGTGTATGCGTGTGTGAGTGAAGGAGGATGTTTTTATGTCTTGTCATATCGCAAGTATTGTTTATTAGTAGCGTATGAAAGAAACATAACATACGATGTTTATGACGATGTGTAACGTGGCTACTGGAGTGTACTGCTCTTAAACCATTAAACTAAATTAATAATAATAATTACTAATAACACACCGTCTCCTAAGGCTCTACATTGTTATTACCCCTGTCAGTGGATCCATGGACAGTATACAACATACCTTTCCGTTCCGGCCGATAGAGGATTTTCATTCACATTTCCATCTCATCCTACCGGGTTCCCATTCTCTGCTGTGTGAAAAAAGTATTTCCCTACGGAATACAATGTTTCTTAAACCGCGCGTGCCACTGGCAATGCACGAGTGCAGTTTAATGATGATGCATAAATAGAATATAATATAATGCACTTAAACCAGCAATTAACTGCTATCTTTTGACAATTCTTAAAATAGGAGGAAACACATTATCTTACCTCACACGCCACGTGGGATGATGACAGATTTAAAAAAAAGTCACGTATTATTTCCTATGTTTCAAGTTAAATAGGTCTCGCTATATTTGACAGTGATGTCTTGAAATTGACATTGGTGTGTAAACATCCACGCATATGTCATGGCCAGCTGCTAGGGTCTCGCCATCTGCATCCGTACATAATTTGTCATATAACAAATGTGCAATAGAACATGCGTAAATTAAAAACATGAACACTATTCGCTAACATCTTTAATATGTTAAAAAACTGCACGTCCCATTAGCATATTTAGTGAAACTATCGTCAAACTCATTATTCCAAGTGAAAGAAAGATATAAAGCAACATCTCATTCCAGCTCAATCTAATTCCCATTACAACGGTTTTGAGAAAGAAAATTGAACATCCTTATTCATAAAATGTAGGTATTTAAACCTGTAAACGAAGTTACATATACATGGATTACAATATATAATTGATTAAAAATAAAGAATAATAATAAATAAGTCCAGTTAGTTTTCGTACAAATGCACATTTTTGTTTGGAGATTTTTCTAACATATGTGTGCTATTTCCATAACTGTTCATTAATCACATACATTTTTTAAATAGCATTTGGAGATAAACAGTCTGGTCCGAAGTCGTATCATGACTGATTTTTTTCTATCATATATATAGTATAGATTGGTGAGTTAGAACAATTGTATACGCCAAAATTGGCCTGAAACTCCTTTATTTTGCGATTTTGAGGCCGAGTTTCGCGAGGAGATAGAACAAGGGCCTAATATTACCTATCTAACCGTAAATCAGCTTTTCTAAAAAAAAATACTTAAACACTCTGGTTCTCAGCCAACGAAATGTTCTTGTATAGATACAAGAATCTCCCATCATCAATGCGTACAATAATAACTAAACGTATAGATGAAGATCGACATTTAAACATATAACATTCAGAGTAGTACATGGCTGTGAATGTCAGACAACCTTTCACACTGAATACTCCATAAACCAGCAACACAAATCCTTACTTTTTACTTGGATGTGATGAAGTACAAACTCGAGTATTATTTTTGCAATCAGCTGATAAGAGCGTATCCATTGGCTGTGCTATAGATTGGAAGAAAGGAGAAGTCACCTTTTAGAGGTAATTGATACTGACAGAATGGCCATGCATGTTTCAGATTACGAATTATAGCAAGACTTCATTGAAGTATAAAGATGCTGAATCTAATTAAATCTGGCTATTTTAAAGTAAACATGCAATGCCAATGTGTATGCATAGCACTCTTCAATCAAATTAAATTAAAATGTAATTAATTTAATCTAGTCTATAACTTCAAGATCCTAACGACCCTATAGTATTTGTCTCATTGACCTTTAATGATCCTTTTTGTTTCTGTGTCCATGAAATATTTTTCCATCGGATCTATAGTTTGTGCTTTGACTGGGACCTCTGGTTTGGGTACAACTTCATGCTCAAGCTCAGATTTTATATGGCTATTTGTGAACACAACTTTGAGTTGAGCATGAATACGTACTCAGAAAAGATTCATAATCTCGGGCCCTGCCGTACGATATCGTTACATCACCCCTGGTAAACTAAAGGTCATCAGATCGAAGGCTTCAATGTATCCTCTGTAACGCACCATCATTAGTAATTACGAGAGTAACTACGAGAGTCGTAACTCCATGATAGTGTACAGAAGTTACGACTCTCTTGAAGTTACGATCGCTCTGTCGAAGAAGATTCTCCAGGTAACACGAACCACTTAGCTGGGTTTTTCAGGTGCGTGTCACGGATAAATTAAAAATAAAATGGTCGGCAATAAAAGGGATTTCTAGTATAATTCCCAGGATCAATGACAGACTTTAAGTAGACAATGGCCATGTGTTTCAGAGGATTGCCTCAGTAGGATATTGATGCTTCATAGTACCGGAAGTGAAGCAATAATAATAATAATAATAATCATATCAAACTGAAAGTCTATGCACTCAATATCCTTGCAATAAATATTAAAATAGTATCATTGCGTGCACATATATCAGTCGATAGCATGTTCTCCCCCAGCATATAGTGAATTCAGCATGTTACCAAGGTCAGACCAAGTCGCGTGGATGGTATGTGATATCGTGTTGAAGTATGCAACATGCAATTCTTATTAAATCTGTATTGTGAAGAAACCACAGACTCCAGCACTAATTGCCCACGCCTACACGAGACATTACCGAAGCAAGCCAATTTATTGAAAGATGCATGTAACATAGACCTATCGTATTTTCAAGGTATAGCCAGTTATTTATGGCTAGCAGATAATGTCATCAGACACGGTAAATCCTTGATGACATATCTCTACATTTGCTTTCGCTTATTTAAGGCAGACATAATTATCACATCAGGCAGCCACGCCATTGTCGATGACACATCTACATTATTCTGGTCTGCGTTTTACAAAATGGTTGTAATGCAGTACGGGCCTAAGTTATGAAGTATTCTATTCTTTTAGTATATAGGTATAATATTCTACCAATTAGTGGAACTAGTTGTCACACCAGTCGAACGTAAATTGGGCCCCAACAATGTGGATTTGCAAGCCAGTTATTGGTTGAAATGTTGGAAACACATAATTTTATGTGGATAATTTGTTTGGTATTCTAAAAGCATTCCAGGTTTATAATTGGCATAGTACATAATTACAACTCGATCCATTGATCTGAGCCATCTATCTGTGAAATTCAGAGTTGTCCAATATCTGCAGGACAGGGGTGACCCACTTCCTGTGAGTGCTTAGAAAACATAGAAATGTTATATGTGTGGGTTACCAGACTCTTACTTCATGCGTGGTCAGGTATAATAATTAGTGTGCTCCCCTTCCTAATAATATGAAGATTACATCAATCCAAACTCTACCATTGTGGCCTATGGACAAGTACAGTTGTATTTGGTTGTGCAATATCTATAGCAGGAACAAACATAAACCTCGAATAAGGTCCTAACAACCGGTACGACGCTTTCCTGAAACACATAACTAGTCTACCAGTATCTGGACTAAGTCCCTTATAACAGACTACTCCTGGTTTCGTCTAGACCATAGACTTTACTATGCATCATTACTGACATGCATGATGTATTGCCGAGGTAATTCCTACGCATCCCTTTACAAGACGGGCAGTATTTGGAACACATACAAATAATAGTACAGGAGCTCAGACACTTTTATCGGTAATGTTGAGTACAAATGGTTTGAGGCCTGGACTAGATAGGTATTTGGTTGGTCCACAAACAGGAAACTCGTTGATTCTTAAGATTCAGGATGTCATAAAGTATATTTGGTGAACGTTTTGTCCTCGTATTCCAGATGTCCGATAAAAAAAAACATCGTTTCCAGGAGGTATTTTTTTGTTCAGGAGTGTTATACATGACTTTAGTTGATGCAGACTAGCTACCTCCAGGACACAACGTCCCCTTACTTTAAGATCTCAGTGTCCAGTATTGCCATGTGGTGACTGCATTCACTTAATTGTCCTGAATACGTTCTGATACGACGCAACCTTGCCAATGGGAAGTTGGCTCCTTTTTCTTTTTTCGATATTCAACAATTTTCAAACTTTTTTTTCTCAATTATGAAATTATGCATTTATAACCCACCAATGACAAATATTTAATGTATTAACACAAACTTTTCACACGTACCATAATTCTCCTACTACTACACGAAAAATCACGAACATGCTTAAAACGTGCCTAAACCGGAAGTGTGCTCATATAACACCTACATAGGCTGATAGGGGCTATTGAGACCTTTACATTACACCTATCAAATCTGAATTACATAATCGTTCATATACCGTATAACACTAGCTCCTTATTCAAAATTTTGAATATCGAAAAAGGAAAAAGTAGCCAACTTCCCATTGCCCGCATTACGTATGTATAATATATATGTATGTCTGTTAAATCCATAACAACTCTGCTATTCCCGTAACACTAACCACACCACTTTCCTAGACTGGAGCAGAGTAACCACACACATTACATGTAAACAGAAACCATTTCTTCTGCTTGACAACTAGTATATCTTTGGTGGAAATTGTGTAGTAGGCGGAATGCATAGCCGCTGCTGTATAGACAATCAGGCAGCACATTTGTCGTAGTTTACCACTACTACATCACTATGTGACCTTTGTGTGAGTGGGTGTGGCAGGCTGGATTGACAATGCCGTCCCGTTTATATTAGTGGGATTAGTTCCAGGTATATTAACCAGATATGTTCTGCTAAGGTAAGTTAAGTCGATAAGGAAGACTTACTTTAACCAGAAAGAAATTATGATGACGCACATGCACACGCACACGCACACGCACAAGTCAACATGACCAAGCTCTCATTATCAGTGCACAATCGCCATGTATTAGATATAGCTACGAGAGTCCTTATGGTCTTGTAGTAGAAACGATACCCAAGATCATAGGAAATATCAATATAACTGGTTTTAATCGTTACTTAATTTTTGCGCATGGTAAGTTCGCCAAAATATTATTTAATTTTACAAAACTGTTCCTTAATAATTTCAGATATTGACATTGCTGTTAACCCTATCCATCCATATAATTATATGAACAAGAAGGAAATTATATTGCTTTGTTAGACATCAATAGATGACACTGGATGGTTGTAGATATTTCTGTAACGCATATAACGTAAGTTACATTGGTGATGCATTAGGATGATCATGGTGGCACGTGGTCTCGTGCACTGCACGACTGAGCGCTCAGGTTAAAGTGAAGCACGTTCGGGCTCGGCTGGTGCGTGGATGGGTGGTCGAGAATCTGAGAGTATCTAGGATTCGCTTATGCCCCACACTGAAATACAGTCTGCCTTGAACGGCAGCTTGAGTGGTATACTCCCCAGGGTGTTCATAAGGAATTGAGTGCACGGATATCCATTGACACGGGTAATGGGCATGCTATCGAGCGTGGACCTGGCGCAATATAAATATTCACAATATTATTATTAGTAGTAGTAGTAGTAGTATTAAAATAGTAGTAGTAGTAGTAGTAGTAGTAGTAGTAGTAATAGTAGTAGTAGTAGTAGTAGTAGTAGTAGTAGTAGTAGTAGTAGTAGTATATTATTATTATCGTATTTCCGCTTGAAATACAATAATCGCGTATACCGACTTTAGTCACGATATGAAGCTCTATCAGGTATTTTCAGACATCACATGTCTGAAAATCCTTCACTTCCTCTATCCACCCACACGGTAATTATCAACAGAGAAATGAAAACACATACATATGCGTTGGATTTAAGAAAGAAGATTGAAACAATTTGATAAATTAAATATATTGATTGATACATATACGGCAATGACGCAACGAATTTCAATTTACAACCACTATGTCATCTGGTCGATCAAATGCAATACAGGTTTAGAAAATGTCGGTCATGATCACCTGTCACGAACTTTAATAATATGAACACGTATCCTGTATCATTGCATCACATGCATTAACCCAGTATGTTTCGTTTCTATACTGCTGGTTCATTTTCTGAAAGCCTGTTGATGTTCACAGTTGCAGAAAATACATATGCCAAGATTCTTGTACACACGTGAACATGGTATCGCAGTAGTACTGGCTGCATTTTGATGAAGAATATCAACTATTTAAGATAATCATTTAACGAATGCATTGTATGATGCCATATTGCGAAGTCGACTCAGAAGTGATGAGTAGGCTGAATATTTGAACATAAGCAAAACCTATTATTTTTCTTTCTAATAACTGCATGAACATTCTTAATCAGTAATGGTAATGCATGCGCGTAGGCGAGCCTCGATTTATCGAAACAAACTTGAGTTTGAGATTTTGTTCAGCTGAAATATATCCCATTGGCTCAATGCTGTAACTTGAGTAAAAACTCAAACCCAGCTGACATTTTACTCGAGCACTGAATCAATGGGCGAGCACTGAGTCAATATATAGGCGAGCACTGAGTCGATGGGATAAATTTCATCTGAGCAAGATTTGAAACTCAAATTTGTTTTTGAGAACTTAGGGCCCACCAAACCAGAATCGTGATACCATTCATTGTTATTGACTAGGTTCGCCAATACATGTATATTACAACGACATGATCATAAATAGCGTCAAAATGTGTGAAGTAAATTTACATTATTTTTGGCATCAGCTAACCGTAATATACTAGTATAGGCTGCATGCACTAGTACATATTTATTTAGTTCGTGTCGATGATTAATAACTTGCTGAAATTATATTTTCATTAATCGTTTTATTGTCTGTAGGAAAAACAGAAAATGTAGCTCCATTTCATAATTAATATCCGTGCAAATATTTATTATTATGGTAAAAACATAAACTGATGCGGGCATACATCGTTCATGCCAAGCACATGAATAAGAAATATATTTGTCAATAACTGCCTTGAGCACATGGCCTATTTAAGCCAGAAAATAATACTCTTTGACAGAAAGCCAAAGAAGCGCATCCACTTACTTAGGAATGATCCATACACATAAAATTGTTATGTTTCATTATCCAAAGCAAATGAATTAATGCTCGTTCGACAATGCTATGAGTGCACGTTTACTAAAATGATTTTCAGAACATGTTGATAAATAAATTTCAAAGTGTCCTTAATATATCAACTTCAAAGGAAATGGGTGTTCTGTACAATATCAACATCTATCACTAAAGGTTATTATCTCAACGCTGAATTATGTATACGGATCCCATTATAGTTGTACAGGGTATATACTGCACAATTTGCGATTTTATAGTAGCACCTTTGGTTCATCTGTACCAGCTGCATGCGTTCAAAGTCTCGTTGGCATTGTCATAAAGGATCGCAGGAATAAGTTAGTAGGCAATTGCATAAAATCGCCAACTAAAACATAATCGCGCGTCACTTGGTGCTCTTGTTGGTGCGGATAGTTCAGATGACAATGTCAGATCAGCTTGAACGAGACACCAATTTCTAACCTTAGCCTTGTCAACTAAGATGCTCACTACTCGAAATGATAATTTCCTTCATTTGTGTCGAGCATCGTTATTTATCATGCTGTTGCAAGTGTCTGTAATACCAGAGTTGAAGAGCAGCCGGTTTTCATTTATCATGTAGCATGTAGTGTCACACTCCCTCTCTCTACACCATCCCGCTGACGTTAACGTTATTTACAGGGGGAACAAGTGATAAAAGGCGTTTTGTTGTAGAACACATCGCGAACAAATGCCATCACTACCATTGTAAGACATTATAGTGTCGGTGTGTGTAATGTACTTAGTTTTAAATGTAACAACAGTATCAAATTAAATACTGACATACAGCCTTAGGTCACATATACCCAGAATCAGTTGTTCTTCAGTCTTTAATTGACACGAAACAGAGTAAAACGAATGGTCACATATATGCAGTAGGTATATTTATTAGTTTGGTTCAATTATTATTTCAAGATCAGGGGGCATATTCTCGAAACATTCTTACGATCGTACACCATTCATAACGATGCTTATGGTATGGCTACGAACTGTTCTTAAGCTAAGAAGGTCGTAAGAACGTTTCCAGAATAAACCCCCTGGGTATTATAGAGAGGCAGTACACATATGTTGAAGTAAGTGTAAGTCTACACATCAGGAATGATAAGGACTTCGTTTGCTCACTCTTGGTCTACATACACCCCATTCAAATGGCCGAGGAAAATTAACTTCAATATGCCATCAATATACACTTACCAGTTCTAATTGACACTACATACTTCTAAAAGCTCATTGATGTGGTCACTGCAGATAGGACACCCTTCTGGGTTGTTTGGACGAATACAAGTTCATGTGCACTTTTATTTCAGGCATTATTATGCTAGACAGATACAACACCATGACACATTCCTTGAGTTAATCATAGGTGTTCTATATATAAGGAGGATTATGCTCGAATTTAGTAACACGAGATATAAAGACGAATCAATATCATTGTTCCAACTGAAATACTTTGTAAAACTAATTTGATCCATAATTTAAAGGTCATCCACATATTAGTATCCCGATCTTTAATGCAATTATACATGAAGTTTAATTTTCAATTCAGAAAGTATCTATCTCTATCTGCTATTGACTAAAGTACCTAAATATGATCTCATATAATTGAAGGTCGGGACAAAGGAAGGTTTTGATTATCTACTCTGACGTAATGATCAATGATAGTAAACACGTCAAGAAGACTACCGGAAGCGGTGTTATATTTATCTGGGTGAGGAATGATATAATCGAACATATATACACGAACCCACCTGTTGTTAATATATAAATACACATCTGGGAACCATCACGTGCTGATCCCAGAAGTTCAGATAGTACAAGGAAGTTGAAAGTAAGTAGAACGTACTATTATCTTTGAACCATCCAACATTCTAACATGACTTGCGTGAATACCCTACAGCGATTGGTCAAAAAGTGCCACGCCCACGAAATCAGAGGGTG
>JAUTBV010116466.1:0-13580 GCA_032361325.1 Lepetodrilus fucensis
TATCTGCCTTTCTCTATTAGTCTTCCTCTTTTGATAGGCCCAGGCTGCATGAATCATGTATCTGAAATGTCTATCCTGCTAGAGGTATCCTGGAATGCCTTATAAAGCAGGCGTAGAAATTACGCCAGGAAATCGCACTTTGTTATGCCTACATTTTGATATGTTCGGGGAGCACACACCTGGAGACCACACTAGATAACACTACAGGTTTTGTTTCTATAGATATCAGGAAATGGCACTTTGTTATGTCTACATTTCAAATGTTCATGGGGAAACGCTCCTCCGGACTACATTTCGAAATGTTCAGGAAGCATACCCTCATATCACATGTTCAGGAAGCATACCCTCATATATAAACTATACCCACAGGCTATGCCATGTAACATGATGCAGGTACAAGAAGTACGGTAACTGAATATAATTAATATTACAAACAAACGTGTCATATAACGTGTCACAAACGTGTCTATAATAAAAGCCTAAGGTTCACCAGCTGTTCACTGATATATTCTATCTTGATGATTTTGTAGTTATTTTGTTTTGATGTTTGTACTCTTGTACTGGTCCATACTCCTCATTTTCTTTAGTCCACTGTAAAGGTACTGACAGTCTACCAGCTGTTGGTTGGAAGATGTAGCTAAAGGGAATACAACATATGATCATGACATATCCATCCACAATAGGAAGCCTATACAAAGTGGAAATGCTATACATTATTGTTACTGTAGTATAATACATAATAATAGATATATGTCCTATTTTTATTTTAAATTATTACTGGTAGTAGTATATAATCTAAACATGTTATTATTAGTGCGATATGATCAGAACTAGCCAGGGGCTTAGACTATGCCATCTTGCTTAGATCCCTTGCCATCAAACCACCATGTTTCGTGGCAGAGAGGCATCAAAGTGCTATTGTTGGTACTAATATATATAGTTCAATTAGATTTACAGGTATCCTGCTAAAAATAACACCTCACGCCTTGTTTGTTGGCCTAGTCAATCTCAACACTTAAACATAAACAAAGCCATTAAATCCTAGAACCTATGAAACATTCCAAAACATACCAAACTTTGCCTAGGGCGAATTTACAAAAACTTTCATCACATGTCGCTGTCAATAGATTATGACTGCACTCAAAATGTATAGCTCGTATCTAGGTTGCAATATTACTTTTAACCCTCTCTCAGCTGAACGAATCTTAGTCACAGAGACATACAAGACATCTACCATTGTCTACATCAGGAAGAGTCAATATTCACCAAACTCGTAATTTTAGGTTACCTGCCAAGTAAGGCCAGGTATGAACAGTCTGTGGGATAATTAGTTACAAAGGCTGTCATACATCCGGCTAATTGTTAAATTGAGACTTGCATAAATACACACAAAAAAACACAAATAGATCAAGGCTGTTATTTCTGTAAATAATTTATGGAATGAAGAATGCAAAAAACCCACAAACAAACCATAGATCAAGGCTGTTATTTCTGTAAATAATTTATGGAATGAAGAACGCAAAAAACCCACAAACAAACCTGTTATGTGGTATTTTATAGATAAAATTAAGATATTTTGCAATATAAAAATAGAAGTCCAAACAGCCAAAATAAAATATGTTAGTAAAACGATTAATGTACACTAGGCTAACTGATAATTTGCCCACAAGCCTCTCTGTAAAGTCACACATGAGCAATGTGAAAACACTTGAATGCTTAACACCCAGGCAGCGAGGTGTGAATGCAATGAAATGTCATGCAAGGATGTGTTGGTGGTAAACTCTGAATTCTTCCCTTAGATAGTCATGTTTATATTGTGTATGTATGTATGTATGTATGTATGTATGTGTGTGTGTGTGTGTGTGTGTGTGTGTGTGTGTGTGTGTGTGTGTGTGTGTGTGTGTGTGTGTGTGTGTGTGTGTTGGTGGTTAGAACTGTTTTCAAGACTATTTCACTTAAATATAATACCAACCAATATAATTTGTATTTACATTATTTATGTTCACTCTATGGATAGTCTACAGCTGTTCTGACCACATTTCTTGTTTTTGAATTGGGGTTTTAGATTCGTTTTCAAGATTCTTTCACTTACATCAAGACTTGCCAGTTTAGAGCAGGATGAAACCCGCAACATCAGTAGCGTTGAATGTTGCAGTAAACCTGCGAGCACCGGCTGGTACTGACAGATGATATCTGCATTGTCACTCAACAGATAGTATCCTATCAATATCGCAGTCGAAATGTAACTTTCACAACATTGATGCTGGGCTCCCGGGAAAGGATTTGAACTCAGGACCTTTGACTATGAAGTCCAAACATTTTACCACTGCGCTACCACCTGCCCAACCTCACTCATTGTATGATTAAATAATAATAATAATAATAATAATAATAATAATAATAATAATAATAACAACAATTAGCTTGAAGGTGCTTGAAATAAAAACATAAAACTGATGAAGTATTCAACCTGGTTTAGTTCACCATGTTCATTATTTGACAGGTTATCACAGAAATGATCTTTGTATAAAACAAAAAGTATCATATTTCAATCTACCACATTATATATCTGTACCATGCAAGTGACTAATAATTCGTCAGCACCAGCTTTGCATTATATATTATTATTACACAGGCTACAAATTGAAATTCTGCAGATTATATATTGTAATTACCCTAATAATTAGAACAGTAGAAAAAATTAAAATTGGTAGCTGTTGGAATTATTCGAAAAGTATGAACATTGAAAATGATTGGTGCTTGGATAATTAGGGCCAACCAAAACTACAAAACATAGTTGTAAATGAAATTGTAAATAAATTAAGGATTTCCAAATTATTTTTACTTAAAATTAGTTCTAAAAAACCCTACCTGTTGTGTTCAAATAATTAAAGCTAGAAACTCATGATTTAAACAAATCAGTGATATTCATATTTTTAGGTTTGGAATTTTTAAAGAGACTTTGGTGCTCAGTTTAGGTGTTTGAACTATTAGAGGGTTCAAATTATTAGGGTAATTACAGTAATGTAACACACTGAAGATAAACATGTCCGAGGAAGGTTACCAGTAAGTGTATTACAAAATGTTGTCAGAATAACACCAGGACTCTAACAGTGCACAACACGTCATTAGGCTAGTGCGACTTATACAAATAGTACAGATACATAATTTTCTGGACCAGATTATTAAGTGAACTGAGATTTTACTCGGCTCATGAACCTGAAAAGATAAATTAATCATAAGCCTATTATATATAGAAGATACAAAAAGGAACACTAATTGTACTAGCATAGAAAAGTATTCAGGAATGAAACTTACTAATGTAGCACTCATCCTCAAAAACCCAAGCCATGATGACTACACTAACCTCCTTCAAATACCCTGGGATCACTGTCTATGTAGAACTCTGTTTTCTACATTGAACAGCCTGGATGAATATATGAATACATTATATTTATATCAACCAATCAGAGTTTCACTAGACACACGACTGTTGCGTGGGGGTTATGTGTGCTCTAATTATATTGATTCAGAGTTATCTCTGCTTAACTTGGATTGGTCGATATATTTAGAGAACGTAACCCCCATGCAACAGTCGCGCGTCGAAAACAGAGTTCTATATAGACAGTGATCCCAGGGTATTTGACGGAGATTAACATAGTCATAATGGCCTGGGTTTTCGAGGATGTGTAGCACTATGACATTATGGATGGAAACTTACTAGCCTGAATAGTGATACAAAACCAAACCATGACTACTAGTCCTCAACATAGCTTTAACATTGGGAGAAATGGCCTGGGCTAGCAGACTAGTGCTAATTTACATCTCTGATGATGCTTTACTGTGTGGATTTGGTGCAGTAGAAATGCACACATTATTATTATCTTAACTGTAATTCTGGCAAGAAATTCAATGATCGTAAAACTATTGTAAAATTATCATCAAAGATGATTACTTTCTGAAACACTGAAGCTACAATTATCCGCTCTATTTATATCATGTTACCAGTATATATAATAGCATTACTATCTTGAGTGAACTAGTCATTGCTAACTGCACAACATAAATAGAGGTTACTGCTTGCTTATTTGGTGTACTTAACAATGTCAATAATTATAATAGTATTAATATTATTATTAATACTATTATTATTATTATTAATACCAAGTGGATATTAGCAATGAAAAACATGGATACCATGCTCAATATAATCTATACTCATCTTAGACAATTCGTTTAATTTCATTCTACAATGTCAAGGTTCATTAAATACTAGAAATCTGAAACAATTTCTGCATTCTGAGCGGAATTATGCTTTTCTAATCTTCATTCTCAGTTGGAATTCTGTAAACTTCTACATATACAATAAATTTGATTAATCGATAAACATGGTACTCAGAATTCCGTGCATATTTATTTGAAAGTCTTATTAATGCACCAACATTAACTCTCTCTCCATGCTGAAGGCAACTGAAGATGCCCTGAAGAGCAATGCCTGCACTTAATCCAGCACAGAGCGTTATTCATTCACACTTGTACATTCCTCTAGTATCATGTTAAAAATAAATCTTTCAAATATCTCCATAAATAATCTGTTGCCATGAGTAAATTCACAGAGCGCATGTAGGAAAGTAAGTGGACGAAACAAAGGAATGGCACTATTAAATAGCAGAAATATTGAACACGACCGTGTCTATTTACTACCATTGACACACATATTGCAAAATTATCAACCAAGTCACTGGCCCAAAATGGCGCTAATATTCACAAGATTTCATTTCTGTGTGATCCTATCATGCAAAACATATATTAAAAACATATTTCAGTAAGTTCATCCTCAGTGTTTTCACTCACAAATTCTCAACTGTAGGTGCTTGAGAATACAATCTTCAAAACATGTTGAACCAGCCTACCATCCGTCTTCGGTACTTTTATGTTCACCATCTTTATGTTCGCAGTCAATATACCTCTAATAGTCTTCAGTCACTACTCTTAGATTAAACAAAAGCTTCTGAAATTCTCTGTCTATAGTTGAAAACGCAAAAGGCATCCTACATTTCCAGGAATATTCTCTGATTTGGCGTTACGGATCCATTCGAGAGTTACATTTCTACATATCCACGGAAGTCCTGCAGAATTCCGTCCTTCCTAGAAACTTCAGACAGGCATAGAGTACACAAAGCCTTCAATAACAAGGCCTACTTCAGAAAACACACACATTGTCCATTTGGATACGACAGTATTGACCTGGGGAATGGAGCGCAACTGTTTTTCTCTGCACACAGCACTGATTCTATCAATGTCAAGGTCATTCCAAGGTCACTGGGTGAGGGTTCTGGGGTCAAGGAAATAAACATCTGATGCTGGTTGTTACGGGAATACTTTCCCGACAAGCTAAATGTCAGTTCGTAGTTCATCTAGTATTATTTCTCTTTGTTAAGACTGTGAATAAATTCTTCTAACCTATCTTGAATTTGCCGGACTTTTTCTGCAAGAAAGAGAGAAAAAAAGATTGAAAGTTGTCAGTTTATGGCAAGAGGAAACGCGCAACATCTGCAGTGCTGAATGTTGCAGTAAACCTGCGAGCACCGGCTGGTACTTACAATACCAAGGATAATAACTGCATTGCCACTCTGCATAAAGCCCATCCTATCATGATTGCACCAGAAAGGTAACTTTCTCGAACATTCATGCCGTGCCCCCGAGGCAGGATTTGAACCTTGAACCTTTGGATCCAAAGTCCAACGGTCTGCCCCACGCCCCACCAAATGCTATCCTGATAAATACCCTCTCAATGCTATCCTGATAAATACCCTCTCAATGCTATGCCTACTGGTTCTATACTAAACATACTGACTCAGTTATCCAGAAAGCAAGTTACTTACTGAGCTCTTCAGCCAACAGAACCCTCCTCCCTGTCAGTAGTTTCTCCAGTCGGTCCTTGTCTTCTCCCAAGTCTTCCAGCGTTTCCTTAATGATCCGCTCCAAGCGACGAGCTGAAACACAGGAACGCATGTACATTAGAATCAACGAGACTCTGATGATATGAATCTGTATTGAGGACAATTTGCCGAATTTTATAAATTTAAAAAAAAATGATAGGATTGTGCTTTCTTTATTCTCACATTGCTGTTAATAGCATTGGTACATCAGTACCAACTAATGCGCATAACTTCACTGCAACACTCGTGCTATGGGTGTTGTAGGTTTCTTTCCGCCATTATTCTACAAGTCTTAATATGACAAAAAAAATGCCGGAAACTGATTCTAAACCCTAGCTTTAGAAACCTCATAAAGTACAATGGCTGCTAAGGAAGAAGGGCCTGGTCACGAGGTTATGAAACTTATGTAGTACGACAGTTTGCCACTGTGCTACCGCCCATCCTATCTGCTAGCCAAGGTATTTGGTTCGTACCTTGCAACATGTTCGTGAGACTCACCCTCGTTATTGACAACCTGTTGACGCAGCGAATTGCTCGTAACTTCCAACATTCTTTGCAACCTCCAGAATAATACGACATCTGAGCATTCCAACTGAAATAAATCAATAAACAGAATTCCATCAGAAAAGAAATACAAAATAGTCCACATTGAATCAAACAATACTCGTAATAATTCCAATGCAATGCAATTTGGGACCAAACGTACCCCAGATTCTGTGAATCCTCTTTGGTAATAGTAAAAGCCTTTCCGACAATCGTGCGACTTTGAAAGAGATTTCCTGAAGAAGTTGGTTCTGAACACGTGATACCAGGTTTCCCGAATCTGAAAAGAACAATGACTGTTAACCACTGCTGAAGGAAACCATAGAGCAGTAAGTGCAATTAATCAAGAGAGCTTAAATACAAATAGAAAATATAATTATTTCACCAGGCAGCATAATTAATAAATAAAATATGAAAATAATGAAAAGCAGTGAAAATGCAGAAAATTTAGTTTTCTGATTTCTCAGTCCTAAGTAAGTCGATTCCTCAAGAAGATTTTGGAGCTGGAATATATACAATCTCAGAAAATGTGTGAAATAAAAAATAATTGTTTACTCACAAAGTCGTTTGAGACATTAGATCCCTGAGTCTGTAGGTTCTTCCGAACTGTCGTCAATTCATCTCCACTCAGATGAGACTTATGCTGCTGCAAAACAGAAACACAACAAACCTTCAACACAACAAATCTTCAGCACAACAAATCTTCAGCACAATTGTAATGCAATGTAACATCCGAGTACAAACAACAAAAAACTTTGTAGATTAAATTTTCAAGATTGAATTACGTAGTTCTTTATGTTGAAGCTGGAATATTTCACCCATATGCGAAAAACAATTGAGACAAATAAATTCTGAAAAAAATAAAATAAATAAAAAATACAACCCAAGCTGCATATGATAAGCCTGGCCTCGGGATTGTGAATTTTGTTGAGTGCATTTCATGCTCAAGCTAACATTTTACATGGACATTTATGAACAAATCTTTTGAGTTGAGCATGAAATCGTACTCAACAAAGTTTTGTAATCTCTGGGCCTGGCTTTGAGATTACTAGTACGATGTCATTCTAGCAGATTTCATATAGGGGATTCATGACTAAATATTTCAATTGAGCATGAAACATCCTCAAAGTTGGAGGCCTGCACAACTCACCGGGTCAGAGCTGAACAACTTATCCAGTTCGTTCTTGGTAGCCGACCTGTCCTTGTTTTCCTGGGTCTGACTCTGCCAGTGCATCCATTGGTCGTACATCCCTGGACCCGTCAGCTTCTTCAGCGATTCCTCAGCTGTGTGGACAGAAATGAATCCGCGATCAAACTTTGTTTGAGATAAAGTTGGGTTACAAATCATCATCGATGATATATTGAACAAAAATTAATGTCTATGAAATATGCTACTAGAAAGTGTTTCCCAGAAAGCATCAATGAAAAAACATCATTAAAAGTCATGTCATGAAAAAAAGTTGGACAAATTATCGGAAATGAAATATGGTTTGAGAAAAAAATGGATAGAAAGTGATGAAAAAATAGCATGACATGAGAAATGGCTGGGACAAAAATTGACTGCAATGAAATATGTTACAAGAACATTGGGACAGAAAACAGCAATGAAATAGTATGGTATGAGAAATAGTTACCCTGCTTGAGTTTCTGCCCGAGTGTTTCTTCCATGAACTTAATAGATGAGTCCCACTGTCGCTTGTCTGTCACTGACCTGTCTTCCAGGATGTTCACCTGTATCACTCTCTGAAATACAACAAATACAACAAATACAACATGTAATTTGATTAGCTGATCATTCGTAACATATTTAAAAAAGAATTGTGGTTGAAATGGGACTTAGGGCTGCTTTCAAAATTAATTCAGATCTATCCACAATAATGAAACATTTTGGCAGAATTATGTCCCTTGGTTGCATAGCTGGTATAATTTGACATTCAGCGTATTTAGAGCAATATACAATTATGATTTCAGTGGAAAACAAGCCCTAACAATGTCCAGTGAAAATAAATCGACCAGTGTTCGTTTCTTATTCCGGGACGGGTTTCACATTAACCGGAAGGGTTCGTTATCTGTGTCAGAAAATGGCGCTTGATTCAGTTCATGGATTGATGATGTATTGATAAATTACTCAGGTGTAGTTAATATTCGACATCTTATTGGATTTAATGTGTATTTCAACAGGAAAATGACTTGCCAATACCATAACATCAGGTTTGTGACGTGTCATTCCATATTTTCCAATTTTAACTACCATTTCCTTCCGACATGAAATTGAGTTGAAATCTGCTCCTTTGTGTTCAACGGTTAAACATTGGGCTCTGCCCTCCCATCAAAAGACCGACAATTAACTAGTCGAAGTAGTGCATACCAGGCTATCTTCTGCCTTCTCGTCCCACTTGTGTCTCTCCTTGGAACCCTCGATGACGGCAGACTTCAGCTGGTTGAAGATCTCGTCGTGGTACTTCTTGTCCTGGTACTTCTTCACCAGCTTGTCGAATTCTTCGTGCAACGTCTCCCAGCCCACCTACCAACAAAATATAGTCTGGTGCTTACAGATTTTGCTTAACCCTCTCCTCTCCATGCTGAAGGCAACCAGAGATGCCCTAAGAGCTGAGTCTGTGTGTTTAATACAGCAAGGAGAGGGCTATATTACTAAGGCTACAGGTCCATTCCCATGAAAAAAAACATCCGTATATCAGATAAATGTGAACGTGCACTCTCAAGACAAAATTACATTCTCACGTCATTCATGAAGTTTAACCCTCTCCATGCTGGAGACATGCCCTAAACAGCAGTGCTTGTGTCTAATCTAGTAGGGAGAGGGTTAAAGATGATCCTTGTTCACCCTTTTTCACAAAAGTGCATTGGAACAGTTATTCTGGATATTTGCGTGATATATATATCTGTAGGTAGACGGATGGATATAAACCTGAAACAATCGGCCATTGGTAGAAGTTCGTACCTCAACACATTTCTTTGGGAGCTGTACATCTGCCCACTGCTTCAACTTGATATCGACGGCCGTGTTGAATGTTCTGCACAAAGTATCGAACAGATGTCAAGTAAAAGTAAAGAAACGGTATCCGTGCATATGATAATGCTTACTCCAGTAATGCACTATGGAACCAGGGGATTCCATTTGTCACAGTTCTTGGTACAAGAGAACAATGCAATAAGAGATGGCTGGCTAAGTAAACAAAAAGAAAAGCTTCAATTTTGTACAAATGTTTATGAATGGTACCGCAGCCCACTCACCCAGCATTCTCAGCTTGTGCAGCCGGCAAGTAAATATTTTCTAAAACATAGGTCACATTCTTCTCCCATAGCTTCTGGTGGAAAATGTCTTCCCTGAAAGTAAACAACAAATTAATTCTAGTGGCATGCATTCTGAATTCTGCAAATAAAGTAGCAATTATCAAACTGTTACTGAAAAAAATTAAATAGGTGCAGAATCAAACATTATATTTTAAATATATTTATTTCACAAAAAGTATAACTTATTTAACCCTCTCCCTGCTGTATCAGACATATCTGGTTGCCATCCAGCATAGAGAGGGTTAAACATTGTTCCCCCAATATGGGGACAAAATGTTTATTATTTGCATCAGCAATTACAGATGAATTTCCATGAACGCAAGTTTGTCTAACATACTTGTTTGGGACTTACTGACTTCCAGTGTCATCCCAGGGGTCAAAGTGAATATTAAAACCAGGGGTGCGTTCAGGACAGACTACAATTTGATACTTTTTGATACTTTTTGATACTTTTTGATATATAGCCCTACAAGTCGTTCAGCCAACCATAGTAGTACTTTTGAGCCCTAGTGTTTGTTAGCAAATAGTAGCACAACCCAAAGCATGCAGGGAATGGACTGGACGCATGCGTTAACCAATTTCCTGCTATTTTGCTACCAAATCGTTCAGCCAGCCACTACATCTAGAAAAGTAGCGTAAAGTATAAAATTGTATTATGTCCTGAACGCACCCCAGTCTTCAAACTCACCACTGCTTTGGAGTAACCTGGCTGAGGTTAATAACTTCATCGAGGATTTCACCACGCGCCTTCTCGAAAAGCTCATCCTGCAATAATAATAAAAATAATAATAGTAACAACAATGATAATAATACAAATATTAATGCACATATATGTTGCGACATGGAGGTGCATTTTAATATGGGATACCTATCACCCCACATGGTGGACTCAACCGACCAAAATAAAACAACAATTCGGTAGACACAGATAACTTACTCTGTCTAGTTCTCGTACCCGAGGGAAGGTATTCTTCCATTCAGTTTCCAGATTAAATCTCGTTGCTGCAAAATATAAAAAAAATACTAAAATAAATCAAGAATAGAATATTTTATTTATATCACGGTCAGTTTAAGGCAGAAAGAAACCTGCAACATCTGTAGCAATAAATGCTGCAGCAAACCTGCGACCATCGGCTGGTACCTACAAACCAAGGATGATAAACTGTCTAAGAAACAAAACGAAAAACTGATTTCATGGAAGCCAACCTTTGAAGGCATCGGCTTGCTGCTCAACAGTCTCCTTCACCATCTTCCAGAAGATATCAGACACCGCCATGCTGAGGTTCTGCGTCGTCATCTGCGTGGGCTTAAGTACTCCGTCTCTGTGGAAAACCAAATGTTACATGTACCAGGCACGGCAACAGACAATTGTGATTTTAACGGTTGGTTTGGTTGGTTTGGGGTTTAAAGTCACTTTCTAGAATCTTTCACTAATATCATGACTTGCACGCATATGTACTGCATGACTAGTCTGGATTTTCACCAATTTTTATAGTGCTAGTTCACTTAGAATATCATGTCGCAGATAGTACAATGATACCCCTCTCAGACACAGTATACTGACTCCGAGCTGGCCAGTCCTTTTAACGTCTTTTGGTATGACGCAACCGGGGATCAAACCCGCGACCTTCCGCACTCTGGGCCGACGCTCTAAGCATTACGCCACAAAGCCGGCTGGAGAGGGTTAATCACTACTTTAAAGATATGCATTTAAGTCAAATATTGAGAATTTAACAAAAGAATCTTGATTTTTCAATTAATATAATTATGTTCCTACTAGTCCACAATTATATTAAAATTGAAATTAGGAAAACAGAAATGTAGGGCAAGTTGTTACAGGAGATGGAGACAGTTAACATGAGGGCAACAAGATTTACCTGAAACATCTGGACAGACTCTGATGTCTTGACGGCGGCAATCCCTGACAGCGACGTCACTAGCCGCTTCTCCACCAAGGCGGCGTCGATAGCAACTGTCCTGCTTCTGTACTTCAACATGTCACTGGAAAACAAAAAAATCAAAAGTCAAAATATTAGATGAAGACTTTGAAATCATATTTACACATGTATTGTTATTTAGAGCCTACTTCAAGATTATTTCACTCATACCACATCTTGTCAGTTTACGAAATCCTGCCATATAGGCTGGTACTGAGAAACCAAGGATGCATTGGTTATTTACAGACACTGCATAATCAGTGAAAGTATAGAAATAATAAATAAACTATTTTTTAAATAAATAAAACGAAACGTAAGTATGACCGACCTGAAAGGTGATATTCTCCATGGTTGGTGGCACGTCCTGACAGGCTGAGTCCGGCCGTACTCCATATGGAAGCAGTGTGTCTCTGGGGGCGTCTGACAAGCGGTCAGCACCAGACTGTTGTGTGGGTCAGTGTTCTCTACGTCCAGGTACTGGGGCGCTGACGGCAGGGTGTGGCTCCACAGCATTACCTGCAGAACACGCAGTGTGGGATTACTGCATTTGTGTGTGGCTTGAGAATGACTAGAGACTACTAGTAGTAGATATACAAGTCAAATGTAGATGTTAAGAATATAATTGGGGAAAGACTATTAAAAAAAAATAAAAAATTAAAACATATATTTTTGACATTCTTTGTATTTTTGTTTTGAAATGGGAATGCATTTTATATTAGGATTGCAAGGTATATTGTCCAAGAACCAAGCATATTTTCAAAATATCAGCATAACCTTTCATAACACTCTCTATTGTATACACAGCAATCAAATCTGCTAGAGAAATGGTGCCGTGCTAATCAGAAAGTAATGTAGATACTGTAAATCATGAAATTAATGCGAGCAGAATATTAATGCGAAAAATGCGACCGCCGTATTGTCGCATTTAATTGCTGCGCGTTAAAGGTAAGACTTGGAGGAAAACATGTATGGAGACATGGCCGTTCGCATTTTATTGGTGTCGCATTTATGTCTAAAATCTAGAGGTCGCATTAAATTAGTGACGCATTAATTTCATGATTTACAGTATCTAATTTAGCTTTAACCTACTGGGTACTTGGGGAGACGCTGGTCCACTATGAGTAGAGAGAAGTCTGTGGCCACGAGGTGATAGTATGGGCAGTCCGGGTGCGGCTGTGTCGCCATGATTCTCTCGTCTTGGTGCAATAGTTTGGTGGGCTGAGCAAACAGGTCTATACTGTCTCGGTATTTGGTCTGCCAACAAATGGATTAACATAATAATTTATATTCATTACCTCAATAGTTAAAATTAAATTTTTGTTGCTGTCAGCAATTCTACCAAACCAAATTCTAATAGTACTACCTTTGAGTGTTTTTCCTCTAGAAGAAACAAGCCTTAATTTTTATTAATAATAATAATAATAATAATAATAAGTGTGCACTTACATTGCACAGCAATCAAAAGATATGATCTGTGCACATGTCTCAAATTATTTGGTTAATGCTCTCTTGAAAAGATACATATGCCCGACGTACAGGGGCAAGTTAAATTGCACTGTGGGCAACCTACTTTTTAACATTATGCACCTTTGGTGCCTTTGCTACTTGCCCTGACTTGCTCTGTGGGCAAGCAACTCAGAATGTTAGTCTAGAACCCTGGATGCATTTATATTTATTTCTTGAATACATCTTGAATATGTCCATTGCATGCGCCAATCTATGGAAAATTGAAACTATGTGATCTGCTTACAGTCGGGGGAAACCATATAGTGGAGCTGCTTCGTAACAAAAAATGTTGAAATCAATACTTGCTGGCAGAAAAGCTCAAATTTTGCATACAGTC
>JAUTBV010116477.1:0-13577 GCA_032361325.1 Lepetodrilus fucensis
GACATCATCTCAGTCAGGTAATGACATCATCTCAGTCAGGTAATGACATCATCTCAGTCAGGTAATGACATCATCTCAGTCAGGTAATGACATCATCTCGGTCAGGTAATGACATCATCTCAGTCAGGTAATGACATCATCTCAATCAGGTAATGACATCATCTCGGTCAGGTAATGACATCATCTCAATCAGGTAATGACATCATCTCGGTCAGGTAATGACATCATCTCAGTCAGGTAATGACATCATCTCATTCAGGTAATGACATCATCTCAGTCAGGTAATGACATCATCTCAGTCAGGTAATGACTTTCTCCTTCTAGACGTACACTGTGAACGTAAGGAGGACCACGCCGACATTCGGCATGCCATCGCATGACACCCACTGTCTCCGTGACGATGACGCCTCTGTGGACAAACCCATGAAGACCACGTACATCTACACTGCGCCGGAATGGCTCCAAGATATGGAGGCAGATAATGAAGGTAAGACAGATTATGGTTTGGCATGAAATGCATTGACACCCCTATTTCGTGGATTATCTTGGTAAATACTTTATGGAATGAAAACAAAAAACTTTGATTTATTATTTTATATGCACTAATTCAAAATATTTAGTGGTAGCTATTTAAACAGATTTTTTTATTTATGGCTCAACAATTTTCATTTTTTAAATTTGGTTAGGGCATACAATATAAGAAATAAGACTGGAGTCTCAAAAGGTTAACGTAGAGCCCTGAGTGCATGTGTTTCTCACTATGTCTGACATCTGGTGTGTGTTCAATCAGCACAGTGCTAAGTATGCCGCTTAGCTAAACTGGTTTCCTGTTCCATGTACGCTTCAATAGACTCTTGAGATAGTGGCTAGTTTGGCAAGTCGCTTACAAGCCATTGTGTCTTTGAACTTGCTCCTGCTGTTTCTCCCTATGTCTGACACCTGCTGTTTCTCCCCATGTCTGACATCTGCTGTTTCTCCCCATGTCATTCTCCCTATGTCTGACAACTGCTGTTTCTCCCCATGTCTGACATCTGCTGTTTCTCCCCATGTCATTCTCCCCATGTCTGACATCTGCTGTTTCTCCCCATGTCTGACACCTGCTGTTTCTCCCTATGTCATTCTCCCCATGTCTGACACCTGCTGTTTCTCCCCATGTCTGACACCTGCTGTTTCTCCCCATGTCTGACATCTGCTGTTTCTCCCCATGTCTGACATCTGCTGTTTCTCCCCATGTCTGACATCTGCTGCTTCTCCCCATGTCATTCTCCCCATGTCTGACACCTGCTGTTTCTCCCCATGTCTGACACTTGCTGTTTCTCCCCATGTCTGACATCTGCTGTTTCTCCCCATGTCTGACATCTGCTGGTACTTGCAGATGCGGATGAGGAGCAGGTGGTACGCTCGCACTCTCGGAGGAAGGAACATCTCCGGCCGGCTGGAGTTCCGTCCACGCTCCACGAGCAGATGGCCGACACCTACAACAAACCTGCCTTCATACTGCCCAACGGTCAGTGACTGCATTAACCCTCTCCCTGCTGAATTAGGCACATACATTGCTCTTTAAAGCATCTCTGGTTGCCTCTGGCATGTAAAGAGTTACAGTTTCTGTGAGATATTTTGATGTTGATGAAATACCATGACTGCAGATTGTACCTTTCTGTTTTAATTTCAAGTTATGTTGAAGAGTGAATGGAAGCATGCGTACAATTATGAATAGATATAGATACTTGAGTGGGTTTTATGTTAATGGATGAATGGATGAAAGAGTTGGGATTTGGTATGGATCAGTTTTGCATGGAAAAGTAGGCTTAAAGTGGATGGATTGAGTTTTAAGGGATGGACGAGTGGGTTTTATATGAATGGTTGATGCACTTTGGAAGATAGATGGGTGGGTTTTGGGTGGATAGAAAGGTATTAGGTGTGTGGGCAGAAGAATGAGTTGTGCATGAATGGATGGGGGAGTTCAATGCTGAAGTATTCAGGTATGCAAGTTTTCTGCGGATCCGCGGATGATTTGGGGACTGGGTTCAATCTCTGGGGTCAATCTCTGGGGTCAATCTCTGGGTTCGATCTCTGGGGTCAATCTCGTCAACCTGGCTGTGGCCTGCATACCCTTATTCTTTCCAAACCAGGGGCCCGTTGCTCAGATCTATTGTAGCTACAACTATTGTAAGGTCAACGCTTTCTATTGTGGCGGGAGCCCAGTTACAACTATTGTAGCGCTACAACTGTTCTGAGCAACGGGCCACAGGTCATACGTCATGTACATGGTAACTTTTCTGTTTGCCAGACGATGACAACTTGTCCATGTTGTCCGACTCAGTCAGATCCATCGCATCCAGTTCTACCCTGGCCTCGGACGTCTACGAAAGAACCAAGGAACGGCGCAACTTCTGGGCCAAGACCAACTCGGGTCACCGATGAAATGTTCCGGTGTTCTATTATTCGAGGCCGCCGGACTGCCAATATTGATTAACTCACAAACTATTTCCAGACCGGAGTGAAAAATAGACATGCATTAATCATGGCAGATGAATATTGTTACAGAATTTTGTACTATTTCTACAAATGACGTTTGTTTAATGCCATCAGATGAATACGTTTAACCCTATTCCAACTGGATGGGTACAAGTCACTGCTGTATAGGATATGACTTTGCTTGCTTCCAGCAAGGATAGGGTTAATGGATTTGTCGTTTCGATTTCGTGGATTTTAAGCAGATTTGTAGAAGTATATTTCTTCAATCATGATTTACGGTAGATTCAATACGACTATGCGTTGTATTAACATTATGAATAGTAACTTTGTAAACTTTCTGCATGTAAAATATTAATAGTTTGGCTATATTTACTGACACCTTTTCAGTCTAGTCAATCAAAGATTTTCCAATACTTATTTTTATGAGAAATAGTTTGCTAAAGTTTTCTAACAGTAGCGATTTGGAATGTTCCAAATTTTGCATAAGAAAAAAAAGTCAGCTTGCCCTCATTACGATATACAGCTGTGTGTTTTTTTACCAATTCAGTTTACAAAGAATATGAATGTTTTACTACTGAATAGGAAATGGGGCCTTATTAAGATTTCTATAAATATATATTTTATATATATGCCCTGAACTACCACATTGATGTCATGTTTAATATTGGCGGTCAGTACCGCACATACACATACTTGTAAGGTTCAGTGGCCAGTTAGCATGTGACCTAAATTTAACCTTTTTGCAAGTTGTATTTGTGGGTGGGACATCATTCAGTGTTCTTATTCTTTAAACAGATTACATGCACATTGATTTCTGATGTTATGTAACTTTAACGTTATTATTTACTTTATAATTATTACTTTGTAATTATTTATCTGACCATTTTATATGTTTAACTTGAGTGCTTTTTGTTTGTTTTTCGTATTATTTTAACAGTTTAATATCCTTTTTATTTAAATGTGTATTAACTATATGTATTTATCTATACATCTCAAGTTGTTTCATGTGTCCGACAAACTCTATATAATATCATAGTACTATATGCATGTACAGCTAGTATCTCTTTATAGTGGGTATTGTTTGTGTGCTGTATTTAACCCTCTCACTGCTGAAGGCAATCAGAGATGCCCTAGAGCAGTATGTGTGCCTAACCCAGCAGGGAGAGGGTTAATAGTCCTTCAGCTGTAGATCTGATCTCGCTCCAGTATTTCATACTACAGCACCTGGTCCCGTTCTACAGAACAATGGTAGCTCTACAAGAGTCGTAACTCCGATATGAAGCGCTACGATTGTTCTCTTGAACAGGACTCTGTTCCAAAGCTATGTTCTACACTTTAATGCATTGTCTACATTATTGAAGATGTAACGTAATATTTTATAATAATGGATCTGTTTATCATGCATCAAGTCCATAATTTAAAGCATGCTCAAAGTTATGTATTATTACTAAGTCCATTTATTACTAAGACCATAGCGCTGTCATAGTGATATTGTATACTCCCAATGGAGTTGAGAAGGAATTGAGTGCACAGCATGGATTTGGCGCAATATAAATGTTCATTATTATTACCGGTATTATTATCTTGATGGATACGAGATATTCAAGAAAGAGGTAAATGGACCACTGTGTATTTGCTTCTCTTTCTCAACTCCCTGGGAAGTATGATGAATCAGTACCATATTAACAATTTAAGAACAAAAATGACCAGACATGAATTGTAATTGTAATATATCTTGCCCAAAGTTACAACACAACTGGGCTTTGAAATATGTGCTTGTATTTGATTTTTAGTTCCTTTTTATGATAAAAGCATTACTGTGATATATCTATAGCACATTTTTTACTTCGAGCAAAGAATCTTCAAATGTACCAGTAGTATAGACAACCTGACGTCGACTAGTGGTTAGTGCTAGTGGGACTAGAGGTAAGCGAGTGAGTGAATAAATAATTGTATCTATATCAAGATAGTTGGCTTCTTTGTCCCGGTCATTTAAAAAGATTACTTTGATCTTTCTATTATTATCAATGTTCGCGAAAGTTACTTTTATGATGTGATGTACCGTATTTACTCGTGTATAATGCGCTACCATGTATACTGCGCACCCCTTTCTCAAGGGAAAAGACATCTGGAAAATACGTTATTACGCACCCCTTTCTCAGTCTGACAAATTGCAAAATCGCAAATTGGTGAATTAATCCCACAACGACATACACGGGAAATAACTATACTGTCTGTACCATGGCAATGCTGTTATCTTTGGTATTGTCAGTACTTGCAGATTTACTGCAATATTCAGTGCTACAGATATTGCAGGTTTCCTCCTGCTCTAAACTGACAAGCCGTGATATAAGTGAAAGAATCCTGAAACCGTATGAATTTTAAGAAAATATATGTATAAAATAGCAATAATGGATCAAGTATGGATCATATGTCAGCTGAATATATTATTTCCCACAAACAGATTTGTAGGGAAGATCCACGTACTACCGTACTATCCTTGCACAAAAAGAAGTGTACAAATGGATATGAATCGATTATATAAAACCAACACAATATTTGATGCACAATTTATTTAACTATCGATTCTGCAATAGCAAATAAGATAAAACAATATACAGTAGTTGCATATTTGCAGCAGACGTCGAAGAGGAAGCTCAAATAATGCAAAATAAAATGAACTACTCTTTTAAGCATACATGAAATAATTTGAAGTAGATATTTTTTGTTGAATTTCACTTTTGAGGATCTATTTTGTAACAATCAAAACAGTCAAATTCATTTTTTAATGTTATTCCTATGATTGTATTATTGTAAGATCATAATAGAATATTCACAATCTAAAACATTCCTGTCCATACCGTAATTTCATTAAAAAGCTTGTTCCAACACATTTCCAGTCATTAATTAACGTTTTAAACATATCAACGAGCACTTAATAATTAAATTTACACAATCAACACACAAACAATTCAATAAATTATCTCCTAACTACACTGTACATATCTACAAGTGTCAAAAGAGAATTTGCATGCAAAGCTAACTTTTCAAAACGTGGCTCACAATCTTACTAAAATCATATCCGAAACGGATGCTCAGATATTTGGACATTGCTAGTGTCTGTTGCAGCAACTATTTCTTTTAATTTATTTCCTAAATCGCAGAACAAATTGTTGGGCCATAGTATTTGTAGGTAGTTTTCTTTGTAGCCCCTAGACACTGTGGTAGATGTTAAAATTTAAACCTCTCGGCCTTACAATAACAAAACAAAACTTCAGTACAACATTCAAGGCGAAATAATTTAATACAAATGTGAAATTGCATTGCATGCAAACTCTTAACAATGTTTAATAAACGTGTAGACATCTAAGTGAAACAATTACACAGCAAAACATATAATTGCAATGATTAAATTATTTTAGTTTGGCTTCAGCATTATTTCAACGACACAGAAAGGTGTGTTGTGTGGGTTGTACACTCAATGGACATTTTACGAGAGCTTCACACACACATATACAAAATAAACATGTACAAAATATATCTTGTGCTTCATTTTGAAGCAAGAAAATATTTCACAAAGGCTTCTAGTGTACAATATCAACTTAAAAAAGAAAAAGAATAAAAATCTCTATTTCACTTTTACAAAAAAAATATCTAAATGTAAATCTTTTTGAAATGTTTTAATTGTAAGAAAGCTGCTCAAAACATCGACATCACCCTCTTAAAAGCACTTATCTAAATGTATACAAAGTCACACTTCAATAGTTCAAAGACAAGATAGACAAGATGGTGGATCTGTTACTACTGTTAAAACATGCATACATTAGTATATGAATATGAAAACAGATAGTCACATTACAGATTGTTTGCTTATCAAAAAATAAATACAGTTGTATCCATTACCTGTTGATCCCTGTTGGGAGACAAATGTTAACTAGTCGAATGCCAAGATAATGTGTTACCATTTTACTGTTGTTTCAAATTTCTGTTTAAAACATAGACATAAGGACATGTTTATAAAATTGTATTACAATATAATTTAAATGGGGAGTCAGAAATACGTTCTGCAATTGATCATCAATGCAATACTTTTTTTTTTAATACAAAAGAACACGTATTCTAAAACATTTTTTACAAGTTTACAAAATGATTGCACATTGCTCTACAAAGATTAATTCTAGTCAACCCTCTACAACACTATCTTAACAGCTTTTAATATTCAAAACTATTACACTATTACAAGATAATCTTAGTCTCAAATTGTTTACTAAAAAAAAAAATTAATCTTAATATTCTATACAGCAAAGTCTACTAGTTTCTGGAGAATCTAGACGGTTACAAAGATAAGCTCTAGAAACAATCCCTACTAGTACTATGATTCAAATAAATTATTTAAACAAGGGCCATAACCCTGTTACTAAGGTGTGAAAGTTGGGTGCCAAACATCATCTACACGTCTGCCATCGACTGACGACACTTTCCGTCACACATTCCTACCAGAGGAAAAGACATCTAGGAACTTGGGACAAATTCAAATTAACGACACAAAACATAAACAGTAGATATACGATATGACATCAATTTTTGCATGCTAGCACATAGGGTTGTGTTCATAAAAGATGTGAAAATCATCGCTTAAGAGGCGAAATTACAATTCCTTTCAGAACGTTGTCCCCCCCGATCACAACACCGACTCGTCACGTACCCGTTAAAAATCTCAACATTATCACAGACAACATCTAGCAAGCATGAGAAGCCTCACATCTGTCAATAATTAAATCAAAAGTCACACAGAAATTGACGAACAATTTGACTTTTGTAAAATCCAATGTACGTAGACTATTCCTGGAATCTAATTGGTAAAGAGCTAGAGGTGACATTATTCCTCTACCTTATTAATACAAGATTTCCATTATTCGGATTTCTAATTTATTGTCTAATTCAATGGAAGGTGGAAGGAAAATAGCAATACTAATTATTAACATTTGTACAATCAGTGAAATGTTTGTACAGATTAATGAGGAAAATAAATAGCACATACAAAATCTTTTCCATATTTTTCAAGCTCAAATGCATTTGCATTTCTTTGTGTGGGAAAGAAATTCAAAATTATAGTATGAAAACCTCATCAAAGATTTGAGATTGATTCCTATCTGCTCTAACGACAGCATCTTAAAATATGTAAACAAACATTTTTCTTACTTTCAAAAGCAATTTACTGTAGACAGCTGGTAGATACAAATCTTGGATTCAAAATTCAAAACTGATAAAACCCTTAAGACAAACACTTTTGAATGGTCTTAATAAATATTCCGACAAATATTCTGACAAACAAATATTCCGACTTCAGTTGGCGACAGACATCTGGCCCCGAGATTACAAAACTTTTCTGAGTACGATTTCATACTCAACTCAGAATTGTGTTAATAAAACATCATGTGACATCATAGCCTGAGTACGTTTTTGTGCTCAACTAACGTGCTATGGGTCTTGGGCTATGACGTCACATAACGCTTTATGAACAAGATTCTGAGTTGAGTATGAAAACGTATGAAAAAGTTTTGTAATCTCAGGCCCTGGAGGCATCCTAGCATCATTCTGACATAAACAACAAATCTGACATAAACAACATTTCAACATAAACAACAATTGCAGCACTTATGGTATTCATCTACAGAAGAAGTGGAACTAACCTCACAATTATAAAGTACCATGCAGTAAGCTGATAAATGCATTACAGTATTCGACGTATTTAAACACCCAGGTCGTTAAAAAAAAGTGACTTTAAAGTACAAAATATTTATATCAGAAAAGCTTCCTGGATCCACAAACAGTACAGTCTTTAGAAAGAATTTCCCAAAACAGAGGTATTCCAGCATTAAAGTTTTTAAAAATAAAATGCAAATGGCAGAATTTATTAGGTATGAAATATTGGTATTATAATTATTTTAAATAGTTTAAGGGGGGACGTTTATTGCAGCAGGGCATTTAATACGGTAATAACACTTAAGAATCCAAAAAGATTAAAATAATAAATATAAATATAATTACACCAGTGGTAACCGGCAAAATTGTCCATCTATTTTGGAGTATTTCCTTAATTTTACTGTCTACTTTCAATCTTGTAGATGAAAGTACATGTATGATTTAGCAGGTCTTTTGCCTCTTACTTATGCTACGCTGCCACCCTACTTCCGATTCTACTGAAACCACTGTTACACTGAACAAAACAAATACAATCACTTGGTCAAATTAATTATTTTACTCTGCATGGGAGCTGGTTTTACCAAGATGTATTTTAATTTTTATTTCACACATATATCCAATTATTTTCACTATGAATAAACATGATTAAACAAGTTAAATAAGAAAAACAAACTACTGTCTTCTGGATGCAGTATTTCAATTATGATATAAATATTTTGTGCATGCATTATTTGCAGGTTTCTATCCCCAATATGCGCTATAGAATAATAAATGTATCATACAATATCTATATTTAATGAAGAATGTTTTGATATAGCTTTGAATCTAGTCATGCTGTTATATAATATTATATTCTTTAGCAAAGGTTAACATAATTTCGACTTCATCATACCAATTACTAGTACATCTATTATACGAGTTACACATTTTAAATACTATAGTGATACAACACAAAATCTGAAGAACCAATTAATATTCTTTGAACAATACACATAAATATAAAACATGCACTAATACATGTTAACGAATGATAGAAATCACATTAATTATTGATTAATTTATCTGTAATATAAGAAAAATGTAAATACACATGATCCAAGTTGAGATGTTTGTTAAATAGTACTTAAATAAATGCTATCAATGACTGCATTGATGCCAGCAAACTTAACTGAACACAAAGCTTATGTAGCTATAAATAGATTCCCCAACATATGGAAATTAACCTTATCATTGCTACAGGATTCAAACTGAAGCAAGAAATAAACATTATTAACTAATTGGTTAGTAAAATATTTGTCCCACCATCGGTTAATGGGCAAAGGTAATGATAACCGGCATTGCACTGCAAGAAAATTCCACCGGATAAGATAATAACGGCAATTCGAAGTCTTGACTGACGAGAGTTATCTCCTCTTTTTCCTAATGACGACCTTGCACTCCGACTGTGGTTCCACCTCGTAAGCACCGACTTCGCTTCCCGCGTTCCCAATCCACGATCTCGGTACCTCGGCATCCTCGTCCAGATATGGATTCGAACTCGGATGCTTGCTTCTGCTGCTTCGGCGTTTTCCCTCCATTCTTACTGGACTAGGACCTCCCTCGGGGGCGGGCTTCGACAGGGCTTTCGACAGCTGCGGATACTGTGATGATCTGCGCTGACTATTGCGACAATCGGCACTCTCAATCGCCTTCTGCAAGGAAAGTCTGAAATTCGTGCGAGCGATTTGCAATTTCTGCCGCGACGTGTGTTGGTATGGTTCGTAGTTCTCTTTGGTTTTCCGCTGACCTTTGGGTTTGATTCTCAGATGTTTCTGTGTCGAGGTGTGATTAGACGCCGACGCTGGATTGTTCTCAGAGGCGCTGAGGATGTTCACCGCACTGCCGTGTACAATACCAGCTGTAAGGAGCTTGGGGCCGCCGTCTGCTTGGTAGCCAGACATGGCAGCCATCTGCGCTGGCATGTTACTCGCAACCGAGTGATCGCCTGCATGACTGTGTAACGACATTCTATTGGATATGGTCAGATTCCTGTTCAGCGGCTCAAAGCCTTTGTGGTGTCGGTAAGGACTTCTGTGCGACGACATCTTGTAAGGACTGACACTACCAGCATTCTTGGATGGACTCAAATACCTCAAACTAGAACTTCTTTTCGCTGGACTCAAAATCCTGAGTGGGCTCTTCAGAGGACTTTTAAAGATGCCTTCCAACAAACCGAGGTCTTCACAGTCCAAACTAAACAAATTCTCTTCAAAATTGTCGATGAAATTCTTATCCCAGTCGTCCAGAAAGGACAGGTCGTTGTAACCTGCCCTTGACCGGGCAAGGTCATCAGCAGCAGACGAAATTGATTTTGCGGCCTTTAACGGACTCTGCTGCGTCGTCGAGTACGTCGCGGGCTCTTGCAGCATCGGCGTAAATGACTGGGGTCTCGAGGCCAGCGGTGATGTGAACAACGAGCGTGCAGACGCCAGGGGAGAGAAGTAACCACTGTCGAATGACGTCTCGCTGTCGTGGCTCTGCCGCTTGGGAGTATGGCCGTCGTCATCGCCGCGGTAGTAGGTGTGTGCGAGTGCGGCCGCGGATGATGCTAGATCTGCAGGCTTGATGTCCTCCACACTGTTGGGCACATACAGCATGGTTCCGTCGCACCGGGCTGAAACACGAAGTGAGAATGAAGCAGGTGAGATTAAATCTTTAAGAAGGGAGGTAATGTCATCGTTACACACATAAAACTAATTTTTATTTGTTTATGACAACCCCCCCACTTTCAGATGACCACGACAATTAAAAATACTTCTAAAATCTACAGATTGCACATTTATGCTAGCTAATTATAATATTATTTCCGCATTTTATCATATTACTGTAAAACGGGTATCATTCACGAAAATCGAAATTTAAGAAACACATGAATAATAAGACTTGTTTTTTACTTCCATTAGCCACTATTCAGCTGCTAATTTAATCATTGGAGAGAGTATTACCAATTTATACCTGGCCAGGACGAATTACTGTGAGTAGGATCCGAGTTTTGTGAAGCTGTTAAGTGACCAAAAATAATAATTGGACGTGAATTTAACAAATCGTAAATGTTTTTTCCCTTAAATTTTGCAAAATCATGAAAATTGTGAGCCGCCAAATTAAATTGTTTTACAGTATTTAATTTGCTGGACAATGTTCAACGGTTTTGTGAATGTAAATAAAAATTATGCATGGGATTAACAAGGGATGGGTTATTTTCATTTGCATGTTTATGATGCAAATGTAAGTTTTTATACAAAAGTATGTCACACTGATAATATAGTTCATCTTAATAAATGAATATCCAGTGAATATGACAATCTGATTAGTCCATATAGCCCCCAAAACATTGTGTTCATACTTCAATTAACAATATTTTCTTAGGCTCCTCCCACAAAAGATCTATTTTTGAAATGACAAATGTGTACTAAAACATCAAGACAACTGCACAAACTTCAACTCAAACAGGACAAAAAAATAGTCAATAACTGTGACGTAGCTCTACTGTAACGCAAATGACGACAGAGGTGCCTCCATGACATAACCATTTCATTGCAAAATGACATAACTGCTTCCATGCTCAGTTCAGTAGAATTATTATCTTTTTCACCAATGTATTTCCTATTATATTTATAATGACTGACTCATTTATTTTAACGTTCATTTCATTTTTTTAATATTTTTTTTTAAATTAGGGTTTAAAGTCGCTTTCTAGAATCTTTCACTAATATCACGTCTTGTCAGTTTAGTTTAACGTTCATTGAGGCATCAACTACATTTACAGTGAATCCTGGAAAACCCATATTACTCATGTTACCAAATGTTGTATTCATACCAGCAGTAGCCCAGATAAGGCACGTAATTTACACAGTAAAAACTGAGAAATATGCATATATATTTAATTTGGCAGTGATGAAAACATGTGCATAATGATAAAATATAATTTATTTAATTTATTTATTTCAAATAGACCTCATTTCACAGAGAATAAAAAATGATAGATATAATTGGAGATAACAATTTTAGAATATGGGCTTAGGAATATCTTGATAGTGTTTCTTCACTTCTTTTTCTTTTCTTTTCGACTGTCCCATTCGTTTTTGGCCACATCCGACCAGAATCAAATGTCTGATAGTACATTTTTATATGGGGCCATTACCAGGATGTTTGACTATTTGAACTATGTTAAAAGCAACCTACAACTGCTATTAATCTTCACATAACTATCTAAATTAATTTCTGAGAGTACATATGGTACCGCAATATTTAAAAAGACTCCCTAAATCAAAATCAGGGAGTACCGTACTCCCAGGTTGCACATTTTATCTGGAGCTCTGTACCAGTGTTCGAAATAGAGCCTGTCCATGATAATGGGTTATTTTCAACAAGGACTAATAAAGTTTTAGCCTTGCATTCCCACATGTCTTGTTTGTTTTTTAAAGATGTATGTAATCGATCACTGGCCAACATATATGAGGATGGGTAACTTCTCAAACATACCCGTCCCTCATGATCTAGCAGTGAAATTGAGTTTTATACACCTTTCTAGGCGTTCTTAGTCAAAATTAATGGGAAGAAATACGTTTATCCACTCCCTTTGGATTGACAAGCGACTGGTTGAGAAACATCACCAACTTTCTTTTTTTCTCTCCAAATATTAAAGCTCAGCTCTAAAAAAAAATAACAATTACAACTGATCCACCTTAGACCACTAAATTAAATTTTGTTATTTATTTAGAAGAATTGACTTCAATAATCTTTTCATTTGATGTGCAAACTTTTGTATGAATCGCTTTGCTGATTCATAGTTTGCACATCAGTTTGTTACGTTCATACCTCGATGAATGCAAACAAATATTACATAATCCTCAATATATTGAAAATGAGTACAGAAACTTGCCATTTTATTTCAACCCGTTGTACATTAGATCTGTCAGAATATTGAATATGCATGCAATAAATAAATAAAACTATTGACAACTAATTGTTTGTATATTAAAGTAATCAAATAACATTACTAGCAGCACTGGTTGAAATTGAGTATGTGCAGTGCATTTCCATAGCCTGGAGCTATCTGCACAGATGTTCATCAAAATGTGTGTTTACATAGTCATAGTTTGATCGATATGAAAACCATGCATAAACAACTTGATACCGTCAGCGATCACATTCTATAGGTGACTTACTGTTGTTAAAGTGTTATGGTAGAAATAGTTGACATAAGTAAAGCCGGATTGTTAAATATTCTTTATTTTGAAGACTCTACAGGACGATCACAGTTCACAAGTTGGCGCCATGGCCCAAACCGGAAGTGATACTGATTGGCGCTGTAACGATAACTTTTAACCAATCAAAGCACGAAGCCACATTAT
>JAUTBV010116488.1:0-13572 GCA_032361325.1 Lepetodrilus fucensis
GCCTCGGACAGAAAGTACAGACATCCAGTGTAACTGCGCATGCCTCGGACAGAAAGTACAGACAGAACAGCTAGAAAAGAGCAGCCCCATTATCTCGGTGATATCAAACTTGGACATGCTCACTTACAGTGATACCGTTACAATGATTCTATTCAGGAGCTGGCGATCGTCTGATGGACCTGACATCCCGGGACGGAGACTGGTTCCTGGACGAGCTGTCCAGCATGAGTGGCAACGTCAACCTGTTCCTGGACACGCTCAAGAACAACACCATGGTGAGCACGTATACAATCTTCTTGTTGCATACTATTTGTAATAATAATAATAATAATAATAATAATAATAATAATAATAATATTGTGAACATTTATATTGCCTTAACCCGTATACAAATTGTAATCTTCATGTTGCATTCATATACTGTACCATGTATTCTTTCTTGAATCACATGCATGGGTATAAGATCAAATTAAAAATACCTGTTGATGTTATGTTGTAGGCTGGAGATGTGGAGAACTTCAGAGAGCTTCATCACGCCTTGACGTCCACTCACAACGCTTACGTTGCTCTGCAGGTAACAACTCAATATTCCTCAAAACATGTGCCAAACATTTCAGTTCAATATTTAAGAATACTGTTGTGATTTTTGTCTGTCTTGATATAAGTGAAAGAATCTTAAAAGTGTCTCTAATCCCCAATTAAATTTTATTTAATTAAATTTGTTATTTAAATAATTTTATTTGTATTTTTGTTGTTGTTGTTGTCTCTCTTCACCACAGAAATTTCATCTTGATGGCTGCTGACATCTTTTATTTGCTGAGAATAATTGCTTTATCAAAAATGTATCTTGATTTCAGTAGTTATTCAGTAGTGGTTATTCAGTAGTTATTCAGTGGCAATGCCTCGTTGCAGGACCTGAACATCAACTTCCGGACGATCATCCTGCCGGAGACGTTGAAGCTGATCCAGGCCCAGGATGCCAGTCTGCTGCTGTCGCTGTCGGTGCTGGAGAACATGATCGCCGACACCAGGCAGCCGCTGGACACGCTGGCCGCTCAGCTGGAGGTGCTGCATCGCAACGCCGTCATGGGCATCGAGGTCAGCGCACTGCTATAGGCATCTTACAGTCATATAGGCCATATAGGCATTAGCCGCTAGGCACTAGGCTGAGGCATTAGGATTCCCGCAGCGACGTTAAACTCCATAGTCACTCACTCACTAGGCATTAGGCATTGGGTACCTTCTCCATAGGTGCTGCTTGACATAAGGCTCACACGGGTTGGTCGGTTGCAACGATATGTTAAATCGCACCATGTGAGCATACATGCATTCGCAACAACAGAGATCGCATGAGTAGAACAGAACATATTCTACTGATACAACCAATTGAATTAGACTTGCCATGCAATCGATATACAGGAATTAGACATTTGACCTCCAAGTTATCAGTAATCTTACAAAATCGACTACCTTGAGGTACTACCCTCTCTAGGTTCATGATTACATTACAAGCTCACAAACTCGCTGTACTTTCTGCCACTTCCCAGAATGACTCGAGTGAGTGCATGGCGATGGTGAAGAAGATCCAGAACGACTTCACCGCCCTGCTGCAGGGCCCCGACCCTGAGTCCAGCGACCTGACCCCAGGTCAGATGCTGCTGATGGGCTTCAATGGGCTGTTCACCCGCCTGGAGAACGAGTTCTCTAACATGCTGGAGGCCATCGACGCGGTACAGGTGCCCGACGCCTGGAGGAAGGTGGACGTGGTCCGAGAGGCCAAGTCCATGCAGGTAGCTAGCTTGTGTTCAGTTGTATTCTGTTAAGTAGTGGGGAATGTCCAAATAACTCTCCAATCCGTAAAAATAATGGATTCATGGTTAATATCCTAGCCTCTAGTCCATGTAGGTAGTATTGTCAGCGCAGCCTGAAGATTCCTACAGTTATTAACCTCAGTGAACCAGTCAATGTGTCAGAGATAATATTTTGAGTTTGAATATTCTTGGCTACAGACTGAATATTTATATGTGCCTAAGCATAGTGCGACTTTGTCTGTTGCAGTTGTCGTCCTTCACCAGCAACACCCGAGGTCTGCTGTCCAGTCTGTTCTTCCTGAAGCAGCTCCAGGCCATGCAGGAGTTCTTCCACATGGTCACGCAGTTCGCAGCCGCTCTGCAGGGTGAGATATAGCATAGAAAGCCATGGAACATGTACAGCAATAGGAAGTAGTGATGCACGACAAAGATCTGACATCTTTGTACCAGAGAAAGAAACGTGACACGAATTGTAGAAAGATTTCCCAATTCGATGTTTAAGTACCAACTCAGGTCACTGACTTCAGAAGGACAAACCACATTAATGATGGGGTTGTTTATTTGCAGGCTTGGAAGGTGGAGTGTGTTTTGATGACGAGCAGATGGCGAAACCCATTAAGAAGTTCATTGCAGAATACGTCAGAAAACAGGTTCGTTCGGATGTTCCACACAGATTAATCCCTCGAGTTTGTCCCTGAATGGTTAACATACTGAGGCCTGTACCACAGACCAATCATAGCACTATGAGAGTCGTGACTCCTGTATGTTACCATGGAGATGCTAAGGACTTGCAACTCTCATAGCACTATGATTGTTCTTTGGAACGATCCTCAGGTTTATCAAACGAGCACTTGTATGGTGTTTTCAAAAAAACTATTCTGAAGTTTTTGTCTGATGTCTGCAGGTGATCGGCTTCCCGTCGCAGATCCTGGGCAACATCATCTGCGTGTTCATCGACACGCTGGGCGTGAACGTGACGGCCGAGATCGAGCTGAAGGACGTGGGGGCGGAGTCCAAGGTGCCGCTGGACGACCTCTGTAAGAAGGCTGTGGACCAGTGTCTAAGGAACTCCCAGTTCCAGCACGTCCACCTCACCCAGGCCACCTCACTCACCGGCACCCAGGACGCCGCCTGGAGGAAACACGACCTGGCCAGGTGAGTACCTCCTTGTCAAAACCCCTTGTCAAGGTCATACCTTTGTGTCAATGTCGTACCTCTGTGTTGAGGTCGTACATCACTGTCACGATCATATCTCTGTGTCGAGATCGTTCCTCCTTGTCGAGGTTGTACCTCTGTTTCGAGGTCATACATCTGTGTCGAGGTAATACTTCAGTGTCGTACCTCTGTGTCAAAACCCCTTGTCGAGGTCATACCTCTGTGTCGAGATCGTACATCTGTGTCGAGGTAATACTTCAGTGTGGAAATTGTACCTCCATTTCGAGTTCGCACATCCGTGTCAAGGTCATACTTCCGTGTTGAAGTCGTACCTCTGCATCGAGGTCCTACCTCCGTGCCAAGGTCATGCCTCTGTGTCCTCGGTATCCTTTCGCTAAGCTGTCTTATCCGCTAAGATATCGCTCTCATTGCAGTGTATTAGCTATCAGCAAGGAGAGCATTATGGTCTCATAGTGGATAAGAGAACTTCAGTTATTATATCGGAGAAGTATGCTAAAGTTGAGTCAGTACAATTTAACTTGCCCCTGTACGTCGGGCATATGTTAGTCCAGAGCCCTGCAAGGATGGTTGCCAGAAATATTTCCGAGGTGACTTTAAACAGCATCAAGCACCAGCACATGAGGCTTCTTCTCAAGTTGTTGTCGTCGCAAATGGGTGAAAGATTCCCGCAGCGACGTTAAACTCTATATTCACTCACTCACTCAAGTTGTTGTGTTTGTGTTTGTGCCAGGCGTTTGGACAACAACGTGAGCCTGATGAAGACGTCGCTGCAGCGGTGTCAGCCCCAGGTCGCCAGCTTCCAGTGGCGCCACGAGGACAACTTCACCCAGGTCGGGCACCATAGTAACCAGTTCAACCACCCTGTACGAGGGACTGTCATGTCGGAGATGAAAAAGGTCGGTCAAACTAAAGAAAAAAATGTATAATAGGGCTATGAAAAAGTTATGCACATTATTCTGTACTATAATCCTGTACTATTATTCTGTACTATAATCCTGTACTGTGATCCTGTACTGTTCCCAGGGCTTGAAGTCTCTGCACAGCCAGGAGAGCGCCATCGCAGGCTGCGAGGACCGCTACACTCAGCTGGAGGCCAGCATCACACAGAGACTACGGTGGGCCGCCGGGGCCAACCCCACGCTCAACTTTGTCCTGCAGCAGTTTGAGGACGCCAGCACCAATAGGAAGACCTCCCTGGAGGTAGGACGGCTTTTGTGTCGTACAGGCAGCAGTGTGTGGTACATGAGAATTGCCTGGCCCCCCGATTACGATTTCATGCTCCTCAAAGCTTTGTTCATCAAATGCCATATAAATTTTGAACTTGAGCATGAAATCGTACTCAAAAGTTTCGTAATCTTGGTGCCTGGATTAAGATCACACACATCTTAATCTTGAGGATTTTATGAGGGTTTCGATATTTTTTATATAGGAAGACAGGATGGTGAGATTATATTTATGGCATAATATCATTGCAAGTCGCATTAAGAAGAAACAAAAATATCACTTCATTAAGTATTTACTGTTGGATCATGGAATAAAACTCCCAGTCCTTCAGTGAATCTGTGAGTCCGATGGACTGACATTTTTCATAAAGTATTTACTGTTGGATCATAGAATAAATCTTGTTCTGTGCGTTGCAGACGGAGAGCAAGATGGTGAACGAGGTGGCGACTCTGTGCCAGGGAATTCTACACTTTGAGGCTCTGAGGACCAGAACTGCTGAAGCTGTGTCCTCCGATACCAACTTCATGTCGCTGATCAACAGGTGAGAGTCACATGGCTTTCTAGACCCAAACAGTCTAGTCACACGTTTATGTGTATGTATTATGTGTATGTATCTGTTAATACTTTGAAAACTTTTTAAAATTAAAAACAAAATGCATATCTTTATTAGATTGTCTAACATTTATACTACATGTATGTTAGCCGAGGATTAATGCTTACTGGTGATCGTAGCGAAAAGACTGGTCACTGATAACACTGAGACTGTTTACGTTGAATCAACACTGGCGTCTTCTCTTCCTGCAGATGTAACGAGTGCTGTCAGCTGATGGAGTCGTCCGGTAGCAGCGTGTCGGAGCTAGAGATACAACTCATGGACTCGCAGGTACCTTCGTCAAGAACATCTAGACAGGGGGTGGGTGGCAGCGCAATGGTAGAAATGTTACCTTTCCAATGCGATGATAGTAGGATCATTAGTCTGTCAGTATCAGCCGGTGCTTGCAGGTTTAGTGCAATTTTCAGGGCTATGGATGTTGTGGGTTTCCTCCTGCTCTAAACTGACAAGCCATGATATAAGTGAAAGTATCTTGAAAGTGACTACAGACCCAAATTAATTAACAATTTAGTGTCAAATCAAATCCATCTGATCATTTTCTCTTCCGTTTGATTGATTGCTAGGGAACATTTTTGTATTCATGTATTCTATCTTGAACGCACCCCTGGATAAATAAATATCAACTGGGATAATTATGAATTTCTTGTCCGTGCAGCCTCCCAGCGAGGGTGAGGCAGTGGACAAGCCGTGGATGGCCGCGACACTGGACCAGGTCAACAAGGATGTCACCAAGCTGGACACCCAGACTGACGACATCAAGGAGGAGATGGACTCGCTCAAGGTACGTCCATGTATAGGATCGGTCATAGTGGAGGCACTTGATGTATCACAATGTATCTGAGCATGGACTCAGTCAGCAGTTAGCTGGGCTGTAGTGGTGGACAGTGTCACTCCATGCTGATTCACTGGTGTGTCATTTCAGACCAGCATCCACGAGAGGGTGTCTGCAATCAAGACTGTGCTGGCGTCACATCACAAGCTCATGTCGGAACTACGCTCCATTCTCAAGTCAATGGCCAAGGTAATGCCGAATAACATTTTGAAAATTTTAATTTAGTTTTTTTTCCATATCCCACTCTCATTTTAGTTTGTTTAAAAAATCAAAATAAATTTAAAATATTATTTTTATATTTGTGTGTGGTCATGATTCCTGCAATGATGTAAAGCATTAAATCAATCAATGCTTGTATGCGTAGATGCTAAGTTTCCATCGGGTAATCATGTTAGAACTTGATAATATATAAATAGAGCAAGATAGGATGAGTAGGAGCGCACTTGTAATCTGGGAATTGTTTCTCCAGCAAGAGGAGCAGGACTACGGGGACTGCGTGGTGGAGGGTGGTATCCGGGAGTACCTGACCATGTACAAGAACTTCTCTGAGAACATGACGGCAGCACTAAAGACGGCAGTCAGCGACGACATGACGAAGGAAGACATGCACGATGCCATGGCCATGCTGACAGACCTGCAGGAGCAGATACCTCAGTGAGTGATGCTTTGTCCTGCTACTGTGTCCTTCTAGTGTGTCCTGCTAGTATGTCCTGCTAATGTGTTATTTTAGCATGTCCTGCTACTGTGTCCTGCTAGTATGTCCTAGTGTGTCCTGCTAGTATGTCCTGCTAGCATGTCCTGCTAATGTGTCATTTTAGCATGTCCTGCTAGTATGTCCTGCTAGTATGTCCTGCTAATATGTCCTGCTAGTGTGTCCTGCTAGTATGTCCTGCTAATGTGTCCTGCTAGTGGGTCCTGCTAACATGTCCTGCTAGTGTGTCCTAGAATTATAATTATTAGTACTTACAAACTTCTTAGGAATTGCGAAAGTTCCGAGAATATGGGCCCAGGTCATCATTGTCTGTTCTGTTTCTGCCAGGATCTACGACAGCCTGATGGAGTTTGCACCGCCGCTGATAACTGAGCTGGATGAGGAGGATGAGAATATTGCCAAACTGGATGTCGGTACGTGGCACGCAATACTGGTTGGTGGTAGCACAATGGTAGAACGTTTGGACTTACGGAGCCTAAGGCCTGGGTTCAAATTCTGTCCCGGCAGCCCAGCATCAATGTTTGCGACAGTTACCTTTCTGATGCGATATTGATAGGATGAGCTGACTGTGGCAACGCAGTTATCTTCCTTGGTCCGTCAGTACCAGCTGATGCTCGCAGGTTTACTACGACACTTGGTGCTACAGGTGTTGAAAGCTTTCTCCTGCTGTATGCTGTGATTAGAGTGAGTGAGTGAGTGCGTGAGTGAATATAGAGTTTAACGTCGCTGCTGGATGATCAGAGTGAAGTAATGTTGGGAATTGCTCTAAATCAGTAGAAAACAAGAAGCAACAGGGAATATATCCAGATGGGAATAAAGTCTTGGATCTCGTATATTTTAAAATCGTGACTAGTATACAAACCCAAGAGGTATTTATTTATTATGTAATTTTATGTAGCACGAATATCCAGAATAACTTCTCAAATGCGCTTGATAACTGGATAATTCCGATATGTATGAAATGATACAGGCTATTGCCAGCTCATCTGTAGACATGTCACATATTGTCTGCTCAGGTGTGAAGAAGTGTGAGCGTGAGTGTGCCAGTCCGGCTCGCAAGATGCCCACCAACCCCCGGGATCAGACAAACACCCCACCATTCGGCACGCCAACAGGGACTGCAGCCAGAGCACAGAGCAGTGAGTGACCGCTACGAAAACTTTAACATCCACAGTGAACGTAAATTGGATGTCTTTGAATACGTCGACGTACTTCATTCTAGGCACAGCCAGAGATTTATAGCAGTGATTTTGATTAATACAGCCAGTTTGATTTTGAATGTCTTCATAAGTATATTAAATCAACTGTATAGAGTATTATAGATGTTGAAACAGATGTTGAAATATTATTAAATTATGTAATTCGGATAAGGCAATTTTCCACCAATCTTCTGATTTATTTGTCCAGTGGTCGATTTCTTTGCACCTAGTTGCTTGGCCCCCAGATCCCAGGCTTGTTTTCTGATGAAATCACAATTGTCTGCTACCATGCCTGTGTAATCTACTCCTTGCTTTCCTTGTTTCAGCTCCTGTTGTCAAAAAAGAGAGAGTGGCTCGAGATCCTAGGACTGGAAAAGGTAAGAATTCTTCCAGATACCAGCAGTCCTGGCCCCTGTTCCACAGAACGATTGCAGCGTTACGAGAGTCATAACTCCTTAGCAACTTCATGTTAATGTCCAACTCTCGTAATGTTATGATTGTTCTTGGAACAGGCCCCTGGGTAGTTTCACAGTCACAGATCGTTGTACCACAGAGCCAAAGATCCTGAGTTTGAACCAGCCCTGGGGAACAGGCATCAGTGTTTGTGGACATTGCCTGTCCAGAAATGTCTTCATCCTTGGCTCTTCAGTACTGTTTGGTGCTCACAGGCTTACTGCAACACCAAGCACCAAAGGTGTTGTAGGTGCTCTCCTGAAGGAAACTTACAGGCCGTGTTATGAGCGCAATATTCTTAAAAGCAGCTCTGAATCAAATTCAAAGACACAAAGAAAAACAACAAATCTGTGACTTTGATTTCTCAGATTTTTGTTCTCAGAATAATAGTTCTAGCGGTCTTTGTTATTCGCATATCCAACGTAAAATAAAGATTATTTCTTTTATTGTCAGTATCCATTGTTGAAAGTTTATAAGCACATTTGACAGGAATGTAGATTCACATCAGCTATTTAAGGCATGGTTGCCATCTCACTTTCTGTCAGCCAGAGTTCTGTTAACAACCATATGTTCTGTGTTCTGTGTGTCCAGCTATCCAGGAGCGGAACACGTACGCTGTGGGTGTCTGGCGCCGAGTTAAGATGAAGCTAGATGGCAGAGACCCCGACATCAACAAGCGGCTTTCCGTTGCTGAGCAGGTAAGTCCATTGTGCAGAGAAATCCTGGTATTTACAGAGGTTATCTTCTACTGAATGCAACTGAAGAGCAGCAACTGATGTTTCATTAATCCTCTCCCTGCTGCATTAGACACAGACACAGCTCTCCACGGCATCTCCGGTTACCTCCAGCATGGAGAGGGTTAATGGCACTTTCATACAACCAGGTCTTGTTTGTTATTTTGTTTAATTCAATACATCTAATGCTAGTTTAAAAAACAAATCCAGGTATGCTAAGAAATGTATAGTGAAAAACAATCAAGTTTTTTTGACATTTTATGGTGAAATGTATGTTACCTGCTAGCTACATACATTTGATTTGTCTACACAACTATTTTTGGCAACAAGGTACATTTTCTGCATGTCCCAAATCGTTTTCATTATTTCCATATATTTTGTTTTGTATCTCGAGATAACGCAATATGATATGTGGTGTTGCAGGTGGACTACGTTCTGAAGGAGGCCACCCATCTAGACAACCTGGCCGTGTTGTACGAGGGATGGACGCCCTGGGTGTGAGAGTCCTAACCAGCCTCATCCGGGTTTCATCGCTCTGTGACAGACCTCTAGCAGAATCCTCTCCCCACAGGTGACGTCGGGCAACCGCGGACGTTGTCACGCCTGGCACTGGGAGACTGCCTAGGTCCTGCCTTACAACCACTCGGAAGTCGAGTACAGCAAAGTTCTAGCTAAACCGTGGAAATAAAGAAGCAATAGCGCACTCTGGGGCCCGGCCCCCTCGGGCCTTTGTAAAGAAGAGTGATTGCTTTGGAACGAAGACCTTCATGGAAGCCGACCTAACAGGCTAGCGTTAGAACGATTTGTGTTGGATTGGCACTGTACCAATGAGAGCTCGAAAGTCGCCAGCTTTTCAGAGCTGCTTCCATCGTTACGACGGAGTATAACGTCGATATACGTTTTGCGAAGAGTGACGAGACAAACTCTTGAGATAGTAAGAGTTGGTGGTAATAGAACGACATGCGATTACATGATATATATTGATAATACTACACACCCACATCTCTCGCTCGTCATCATTGTGACAAGGTGGAACATATGTATTGAGATACTGACTTGTTTTTCTCTCATCGAAATTTGGAAGTACATACTGCAATATGCCATCAGTTGCGACTCCATCGATAGCTGTGTACTGTGTGGTGTTTGTGCTTGCTATCGGGGAAACTTGTCTGTACTTCCACCTGGTCTGGTCGCCAGACCTGCTACACTCGCCAGCAGCTATCTACATCTTGTCCACTCAGTCTGTGCAGTATCGTAGATTTGTGGATGTACCGTAACATCTGGTATCAAATTTGTCATGCCACTGAATGGTTGTTTCATTCTGCTCTCCAAGAACTTGCATGTATTATTCATTCTATATAACCTGTTAGTTTGCTGAAAATATCCATTGCTTTGAGATTGCTAGTTCTGGAAAATGTGGAGAAGTTAACATTACCATGCTAGCATAAGTATACTGGGGCAACAGGTGTTAAATGCACATAGAACATTGATAGTATGTATCGTTGTAAGCATGCACAGCATTCATATTGGCATGCTAATCTTCAATCTTTATTATTTTCCTTCTCAAATTTATTAGATTTCTTGTGAAAGAAAATTAATGCACATATTGATCTAGATATAGGATTTATTTAGGTAGGAAAGTATTACTTTGTCTGAACCAGTGTTGGTACAAGAACAATATATTATCAGTTTTGTTTCATTTACTTTTTGATTATAGAAAATATTCATCATTTATTTCACATTAGCTATATACAACAGTAGTCTGACTACATTTAAGAATCCTACCAGCGAGTGACTGAACTTTAGACTAGATTCTTGCAGAATAATATCACAGAAAACATGCTGTGCTTGAAACCAACACAATTCCTCTTCTGTGATGAAGTGAAATTCTTGGTGATTTTTCGCCGTGAAGCATGGTCGTGTTTATTATGTTGATAAGAACTTCTAGGAGTAGCAGGGGACGTAGAAAGATCTATTGTTGTTGATTTCAAGTACTTGCTTCATTGTTTTCCAGAGGTGTTGAATAATATTTCAGCGAAACAAGACTGGTATGTTCTGGTAAGTTAAACTTTGTCTTGCACATACTAAGGATCTCTAGATGATACCTACATTTTCAATTCTGTGGGAATATTTGTCTCAATTCTACACGTGACATATAAAAAAAAAAAAGTAATGAGTTGTCCTGAGCATAAGGCTAAGTTCCAGGAAAACTTCTTGAGGTATGCTTTGGACTACTTGTCAAACAATTACAGAGAATTTGTCATAAATTCTGAAAAGAAATTCCTTTGTTAGAAAATATGCGAAGTGTTACTTCAGGCTTCCTGCAATTATGAGTTGTTGTTGAATGGGTTAATGTGAAGCTTACTCCTCGCTTCATGTTGTATATTGATGTAGCGACTGATCCATGATTGCATCATTATTTGTATTGCTCATAATGAATTGACGAACTGCAACATATACAAGTGTATTGCATTCTATATACTAGCTTGTGTTGGAAGTGGTCAAGCCACTCGATATCAGGGAATTCATGTCTGAAGGCAATTTGACACTACAAGACCTTGGTCTGTGCAGCCATTTGGAGTCAGCAACTGGAGTCTGAAGGCAATTAGACACTACCACACCTGAATACATATAGCGCCTTACCATTAATTGAACAGCCATTTTGAAACTCGACTAAACCCACCTAGTATAGGCCAGGATAATGTTTCTTGAAGCTCTCATATCCAGTACGAGACCATAGCGCTCTCATAAGTGCACGATCCCTATGTATTAGAGATTCCTACAAGCGTCCTTATGGTCTTGTAGTAGATATGAGAGCTTCAAGAAATGATACCCAGAAGTGAATTTAGTCCCAATTTTCCACTACGATATTGGTGTATGTAGACCCAATGAAAAACATGAGCTTTGGCCACAATGCATCCATACGCATACCGTGCATTTAGTTAATGAACTATTTTAAGCTATGAATTTATGGAATGGTTCTCTATGGTATATAGTATAGCAGGATCCTCCACAGAGGAAGTAAGGGGTTCCATGTCTGCACAGGCCATGGTAGGTGTTACTCTGACAAGAGTTGCTGTGGGTTATCATCCTCCTATAAGCAGACTGCCTCAAGATAATGACCTAGTCTAAATATGGAACTGCTCCAGGGGTTTTGCCATGTTATTTGGAATAGAATACATGAAGCATTCATGTAGCTTCATGACCGCACACACATTGTAGACAAGGTGTAATCTATATTGTATTTTCATGCCAGCGTCTCGAGGGCCGAGAACTGGTTGTAGTTTTGGTTGTATGTATGTAACCCAATTTCCTATCTCACTGTGCACATCTTCGTCTCGACAGAACCGGCTGATGTACGATATACTCAAGTAGCCAAGAGTCGGCCTATCTGTCCATTTAACACTAACACTTTAGTAGTATTGGTTACAGTGATGATGTTGATGCATTATAGTATGTGTAATAAGTATTGCGACGGAATGTGTACACCCACCATCTACTCGACTCTTATTCAATTGCCACTGTTTGTTAACAATATAATGGGTTTTTTTTTTCTTTCTTTGAGATAATAAATATAGTTGTAACGGTCTGTGTGTGTGTGTGTGTTCATTTTGATGGCACGAGACTGGGCATACTTTCACAAAGCTCTTGTATCAACTAACATACCACAACACTCTTGTAGTCATCATTAACATTCTCCCTGCTGAATAAAATCAAAGTGTTCTATTTCTGTATGTGATCGGGCAACTTAAGTCGCCTTCAGCAGGGAGAGGGTTAGGGCATCTCCGGTTGTCTCCAGCAGTGAGAGGGTTAATCCTGCTTGCTGTGGATCCCAGGGTATTAAAGCCTGTATGTGGAGTGCTACATGCAGACCAACTTACAAGGCTAGGTTTATTGATGGTATAGACCAAATGGTTTAACCTTCTCCATGCTGGAGGCAACTGGAGATACCCTAAAGAACAGTGCTGCACCTAATCCAGCAGGAAGAGGGTTAATGTATCAATGTGTTCTTTATCATATCATATCATATCATATCTATTTATTTATCAATGCCCATAGCACTTATAATGTGTCGGTGAATGTCATATTCTAGGTTAGCATTAACAATTGCAAGTTGTGATGTTTGTATATTTTGGAGGGGGTAGAGATTGCTGTATCTTTTGAATGGGTGGGATATGGGAATTACAGTGGGGTGGTGGGGATATGGGAATTATGTTGGAGAAATGAGAACGATTGCATCTTTGGATGTTAGGTGGGAGGTATGCAGTGTTTGAAACGGAGCCTGCCCGCACGCTCACGACGGGGTATTTTCAGCAAAAACTGGTACAGTTTTAGCCTTGCGCACCCGCATGTCAAATGTTTTTGGTTGTTGTTTGTTTTCTAAAATGTTTATAATTGATGACTGGCCAACAACATCTGAGGATGGGTAACGTCTCGGACATACCAGTCCTTCATATCTGGCAGTGAAATTGCTGGAGTTTGATATACAAGTTGCGATATGCACATTACAGTATCTTTGGATTGGGTGGGGATATGAGAATGATTGCAACTTTGGTTTGGGTGGGTATGGATGTCGGAATGCTTTTTTGAGACACTTCATGAAATTCGGCCTTATGTCTGACCCATAAGCTTCATGGTATAATGAATGCTAATGGCTCAACACTCATTCTTTAAATAATGCCAAAAAATAAAATATTTCATATAAATCAAAGAAAATTCCAGATATTGTCTAAACCTTAAAAAATATTTATATACATATATGTATATATATATATATATATATATATATATATATATATATATATATATATAAAAAAA
>JAUTBV010116499.1:0-29836 GCA_032361325.1 Lepetodrilus fucensis
GAACCGCATCTGTAATGTGACCAGCATCTGCAATGTATAGACAGGATAACATGAACCACATCTGCAATGTGACCAGCCTCTGCAATGTATAGACAGGATAACATGAACCGCATCTGCAATGTGACCAGCCTCTGCAATGTATAGACAGGATAACATGAACCGCATCTGTAATGTGACCAGCATCTGCAATGTATAGACAGGATAACATGAACCACATCTGCAATGTGACCAGCATCTGCAATGTATAGACAGGATAACATGAACCGCATCTGTAATGTGACCAGTATTTCAATGTATAGACATAAAGTGTATTATCATTAGGAACAGCATATGCATTGTGAACAGTATCCCTAGACAGCATATCAGGAACAACATTTCCAATGTGACCAGCATCGCAGCATATGCTATATATGTGAACAGCATCCTTAGACAGGATATCCTAGGAACAGCCTCTCCAAGATGACGGTCATTTCACTGTGTATAGACAGGTTATATGGCCAGCAGCTCAAGGTGTAGACAGATTGCTTTAGGATGAACATCTTAATGTGTAGACAGTTTGTTTACCTTAGGACCAGCACCTCAAGGTAGACAGGTTAGTGTAGAACCAGCATCTCAATGTATAGATGTTAAATCATCGGAACAGCATCTCAATATGACCAGCACTTCTGATAGGAAAAATTAACACTCTCCTGGTTGATTCAGCTCTTCCATCTTTCATGGCCGAGGAAAATTAACACATTTGAAATAATATGGTCTATTCTTCCGGATCCAATATCTGTAATGACTACATGAAAAACTGTCACATCCTTTGTTGAGAGAAGTGATCTATTTCTGGTGATAGGCATGTGTCAGATGCAATACAACAATATTGAAGATACATAATTTGCATCCAATCATTTGTATGTAAAGTAAGAATGCAACATGCACAACCTCATAACTGGGAGTAGGGTATATGTGGTAATATTGTGTCATCTTTGTAAGATAAAATGGATATCATGGGTGTTCTTCTGGATGGTCTTTGGTGCACTTTATTAATGAGATCATTATTTGGGAATTAAATTATGATTTTGATTGCTGATTATTGAATTGACCTGTATATGTGCTTCAAGATTTTGATATCTTCACTTTTATTTTGAAATGATTATTTTTGGTGTGCATATATCGATTTGGTTTCTTGAGTGTATCTTAAATTAGACTTTTTTACTAATCAATATATTAAGATGGTCTGATGCATGTTTGTAGAATATTAATTCATTGAATAATAGTATTGACTAATCCAAATTCAATACCTATAATACAGGTTATAGTATGATTGTTCGTGGAGATATTACTTTAATATTTTATTTGAGAAGGAAAGATGTTTCAATGAAAATTAGTTTCTAATGCAGAGGGTGATGGTGCATTGGTAGAATGTTGGACTTCTTAGCCAAATTCCCCAGGTTCAAATCCCATCCCAGGAACCTAGCATCAATGTTTGCAATAGTTACCTGACACGATATTCATAGGATTCAGTCTGTAGATATGCTGTGAAGGTATCATTCTTGGTCTGTCAGTACCTGCAGCAACGTTAAACTCCATATTCACTCTCACCAGCCGGGGCTCGCAGGTATACTGTAACATTCAGCACTACAGATGTTGCTGGTTTCCTCCTGACCTAAACTGATAAGCCGTTATGTAAGTGAAAGAATCTTGAAAGCGACTCTAAACCCCAATTTAAAAATATTTAAAAAAATTAAAATAAAAATACAGATGTTACCGGTTTCCTCCTGACCTGAACTGATAAGCCGTTATGTTAGTGAACTAATCTTGAAAGCAGCTCTAAACCCTAATTACAATAAAATTTAAATATTGACAGTGATAGAAACTAACTTTTAAATTACTAGCCCAAATAGTGATACCATAACAAATGTTATGAATTTCTACTAGCCCCTAGGATACATTTAACATTGGGAGAAATGGCACAGGCTAATGTTAATTTCGATCTCTGATATATAACAACTGGAAAATAGCACGCTGTCCCTTTCTGTTTTCAGGCACGGAATCACGTCCTCTAGGGGGTATGGTTTGGCACCACCCACCAGCATCAAATAGTCAAGATTATGCCGTAGGTCTCCAGGAGATAATCACGTCCAAATCCAGCTCCAATAGCGATAACAGATTTCCCTGTGCAGAGTGCGGACAGATGTTCAGTAATCAGGGAAGCAAGTACCACCATATCAACAGAGTGCACAGACAAATGACGTACCAGTGCGCATGTGGGAAGGTGTACCTCTACAAGCATGGGCTCAAGTATCACAAGAAGACCAACTGTTCTCTGATCGGAAAATAGGAATCGTGGTTTTTCGACCGACATCTGAAGGTGCATATTTGGGAAGAATGACATGACAAATTGCTTCACCAATTAGTGAATTATTGTTTTAGGGAATGATTGTTTTACGTCACAGCGGGAATCTTTCACCCATACATGACAAAGACTACTAGTATACCGATTATTTTTTTATAAATTGAAAAACAAATTTAGGAGATTAACAAATATCCATATTACATGTATTAGCCAAAAGGGAACCTGTTAGAGAGGATATAAATATACTAAGCTGTAAATGTTTTCGGACCAAGACAGATTTTGTTCTTGCATCAATTGTCAGTAGTGTTTGTTTGTTTGTTTGTTGCACTGTATTCACAAACTAGAAGAAAAAAATTCACTTTTTGTTAATAATATTTTACAGATATTTCAAGATATTTGGACTGGTATGCATAACATAATTTTAAAAGGGTAAAGCAATTGTGGTTTATTACTACTGGTAAATGTCTAGAAATTGGTCCGGCTTTAGGTGATGTTCTTTTAGCAGTGCAGAATATGCAATTTAATCAAAAGTTTTGTTTATGAATGAATTTGAATATGGTGTCTAGTTTTCATATATTCGTGGTGACAACAGTAATACACAACTGCTATCGATATTTTACTGCAACTGAGATTAGTTGTTGGGATGATCCTCTTATATTGCTATCCCATAAAGAAATTAACAGTTACAGGTTTGTCATATTCTATGACACTAATGCTTTCATATGTTCCATATTTGTTGCTGTGTTTATTTCAACCTATTTCCCATGTTTGCTGAGAACTGGTACATCATTTAAGCAGAGCCATGACTTACATTATTACAATCATCTCCTGCATCAAACCACACAACCAATTTACAAAGTTTCATCAAGGATCACAAACCAGCCTCGTTTTTCACAATACCATTATTACAATCATTTTACCTGATGGTACCTGTGTTCAAACATATACTTGACATTTAATCAAACCTTTTTTAGCATGTTTTTCATGCTACCTTTCATTTTACCGAATGCATTCATATTTGATTTTTAATTCATTCATTGTCACATATGGGTGAAAGATTCCTGCTGTATCCCGCAGCAACGTTAAACTCCATATTCACTCACTCACTCACTGTATTACAGTAATGTAATACAATAATTCACTCACTTACTCATGATGGTAGAATCAATTGGCACACTGAAACTAAGTTGTGTTTTAATTATTTAACATTTTGCATTTTTAGCATTAACAAATAGCTACCGTAATTAAATAAGTATCTTTTCAGAGGATTATTTTTTAATTCATAGATATAATGAAACATTTGTGGGTTGTATTGCATAAAGATTCCATTTTTGTACAGAGATTAAGACAATGATGCCATGTAGATCCAGTGCAAACTATATATCTTCGAAATATCAACAAACAATTGACCTATGAGAAAAGTATGCAACATAATTTCTTAAGAACACTACTATATACATGTACATACACCATTGAGCAGCTACTAGCCTTCCTCAATGTTTCTGCCCCACAGCCTTCCTTAGGATAACTCTATTATTATTACAATATTATTTTACAAGATTCTATTTGTTTTCAGGTAATCCTGACATGACCAGACATTACGATGACCACAACGTCACGAGGTCTGCACGTGGTCAAGCTGGTTATGGTTTCCGGATGTCCAGTGCCTCGGAGCAGTCTGGCGGACCTTACCCATGTCCGCATTGCGACAAAATCTTCATCAGCTCCACCGGAAAGCGTGACCACCTCCTGGCCATCCACGGCAACGCCATCCATGTCTGTGTCTGCGGCAAGAAATACCCTTATGCTCAGAGTCTTAGGAGGCACAAGAGGACTTGTCACGCGCTCCTGACATCATAGTCTTAGGAGGCACAAGAGGTCTTGTCACGCGCTCCTGACATCGTAATCTTAGGAGGCACAAGAGGACTTGTCACGTGTACCTGACATCATAGTCTTAGGAGGCACAAGAGGACTTGTCACGCCTTCCTGATATCATAGTCTTAGGAGACACAAGAGGTCTTTGTCACGTGTACCTGACATCATAGTCTTAGGAGGCACAAGAAGTCTTGTCACGCCTTCCTGATATCATAGTCTTAGGAGACACAAGAGGTCTTTGTCATGTGTACCTGACATCATAGTCTTAGGAGGCACAAGAAGTCTTGTCACGCCTTCCTGATATCATAGTTTCTGTGGATATCGATATTGTAGTCCATGGCCCCGAGGCACAAGAAGTCTTGTCACGCATTCCTGACATCGTAGTTGTGTTGTCACTCATGTGGATGTCGATACTGTGGTCCATGGCCACGTTTCGTACATGCTACCAGCATGTGTAGTTCTGGGTATCGTTTCTCGAAGCTCTCTTAGCCGCTAAGGGACCATAACACTCTCTTTGCCAATAGCTATGGTCCCTTAGTGGCTGAGAGCTTCGAGGAAGGATACCCTGTTGTCTTGGTGATGAGCAGATGTGACAACTTATATGATAGCAGCCCTCATTATTTGTACATGGAACCATGTTTGTGTTGTGAACATATAAAATAGTTTGTGTGATTTGTTAATGTTCTGTTAACTGAAATATAGTATCACTGTAAAATCAGATTTATGTTGCTAGTTAGTTCTCTATTGGATATGAAACTTGACATGACATTAACACCATGAAATAGTGATAGATCCACACATTGCTATTTTTCAATCAAGGTCCAGATATGGCCAATACATTACCGCTATGTTTTATTGAACATGTATGTATGTATCTTACCCTGACCATAAATCACTTTACGACAGTTGAAAAATATATATTTGAATGTTGTATCATAATCTTTTGAGAACTTGCCAATACAAATGTATTGTTATCATTACGTGCCATTGACACAGGTGAGAGAGAGGTGTGCTACCAACTGTATTTTTAACTGAAACTAACATCATTTATTGTTAATGCATTACCACTGGTAGCAACTCTAATAAGATGGATTTAATCTGTAAAACATGATGTATTAATTTATGTTGAAAACATACAATTCCAACATAGAATATATTTCTTATTAATGAAATATGTACATATATTGACAGCATTTTTATACTGCTATTGCTAACATGTTTGTAGTACCAAGAAATAAAATATCCTATCATTACATTTAATTATGTTTTTTTTCTTTCTAGCTAATAATTAAGAAAAATAAAATTGGGATTTAGAGCAGGATTCTTTCATTTACTAGTATGCCACGGCTTGTCAGTTTAACCGTAACCATGCTGAAGGCAACAGGAGATGCCCTAATGAGTTGTATCTGTACCTAATCCAGCAGGGAGAAGGTCCAGACAGGAGGAAACATCTGTAGCCCTGAGTGTTCATTATGTTCCAGTAAACCTGCGAGCACCAGCTGGTACTGACAGACCAAGGATGATACCTGCATTGACATGGTACAGACAGCACATACTATCAAGATTGTGTTAGAAATGTAACTTTTGTGAAGATTGATGCCAAGTACCCGGGACAGGATTTGAACCCAGAGGCCTTTGGCTCCAAAGTCCAAATGTTCTACCATTGTGCTACCACTAGCCCTGATACACTGTATTTCCATATAATTTTCCTCATTCACAATTGATCAATTTAAATTGTTACTGGGGGGGTGGGTGGGGATTGGGGTTTAGAGTCACTTTCTAGAATCTTTCACTAATATCACGACTTGTCAGTTTAGGGCAGGAGGAAATCCACAACATATATAGTGCTGAATGTTGCAGTAAACCTGCGAGCACCGGCTGGTACTAACAATGTGTAGACAGAAACTAGAGTACTGTATAAACAAAGTACATTGCTTTGGACAAAATACATTTATTATATTTGTTTATGTTGAGAGGATTTCCCTGTGCAAGTACGCCTTGTCCCATTGGGCAATCTCTACATGTATAAATCTGGTCTGCTCCACAGAAAATGTGCAGATTTAAAAAATGATTTAAACTAGAGCCATACAGTTATAGACTGGCATTGCTATTCACTGCTGCCAGTCCTGAATCAAGGTTCCAAAAGTACTATTGGCTACTAGGGACCCGATAATAGTATGTCAGTGCTACATGATACGGTAAATGTGATGGCCAATGGACCTATGGTAATAATTGAAGTGGAAATATCATATAACGCAGTATAAATGGACCTGTGGAAATCATATTGTGGAAATATTAGGTATTGAGGTACAAATGGGCCTGTTGAAATACCAGATATCAATTACTGTGACATATTTTCCACAATGGAAATGGGTCCACAAGTAATGAGTGGGGGTATGTCTTGGAACTGATCATGTTATGGTAATTTCTGGTACATACCGAAATGATAGCATTGAAGTGATCATTTTTGGCTGCAATATTATTTAATAAACAAAAAACAATTTTTGTTCTACATAATGTTATTACTGTACTAACTTTGTACCTAGGAAAGGTATATGAGACTGTATGACTAAAGATCAGAATATGCAATAACTTGGTTATCCTTTAAAAACTTCTTGCACATTTACCTTGCCAGTTTGTCCTTCATAAAAGTTATTCTCTTTATCAGACAAGACATTTTTAAAAAAAGAATCCAAAGAAATAAAATAATTACTAAGTTGTTGGCATGACGGTTTTGATATAAATAGTAAGAACTAAATAGCAAAATTAATTTCAAAGTTTCATTCCGGTAGACGGTCGTCTAAACATTTATATATAGTTGTGTGAATAGTTTTAGGGAACTAGTATCATGGAAAGAACGGAAGCCATTTTTATTATGAGTTCAACAAGAAGCCGGTCGACTGGTGATGACATTTCCCGCTAATAATCCGTTAAAAGAAAACCGGTGATCGACTCTACTCAGTAACTTTGTTCAAAACTTTGTATAGAAACTTTTAATACTAAAAAGCGTTGAATATTTGATCGAAGTTATCAAACGTTTGCATGAATGCGTGCAACGCCGACTATTTTCCATTGTGAATTATCAACGCACATTGACACGATGTGAAGACTACACGCGCAGTGACCTAGTTTTGAAAACGACATAATACAGTGTGATCAATCGCATGAACAGTAGCCATATAACTATATTTGCAATATCTGGTAAATCTAGACACTGCAACTATGTTCATAGAAACTCTTGAATTCACGATCCCTGTGGATTTGTGCGAAATATTTTCCACAATGAAAAGGGGTCCACAAGCAAATTTGGAGTTCCCAGCATCTGTGAACTCGTATGGTACAACTCAAGATGCCAATGTACAGGTGGTTTTAAGGGCCAACAAATTAACATTCAAAGTGGACGGTGTATCGTCAGATGCAAGCATGATATCAAAAAGTGAATGTAGGACGTTAAAACTGTCTGTGTTTGATGTGGATAGGTCATTAATGCCCTTTGAAGAAAATGACGAATATCAATCAAATGACGTTTCCACAATGCAACAATCAGCATCTGCTCCATTAAAACGTGCTCATGAACAGTCCATATCGATTCCATCAGCCAAAAGTAGCAGAACTTCTTATTCCGACTCGCCAAGACCTCGATCACCACCTCACCGTCGCTCACAACCCCGTGCCAGTCCCCGTCCAACAGAAAACTCACAACAATCAAAACCACGAAATCACAATTCGGTCAATGTGAAACAAGAACCTGAAGATCCAGATTTAATAGAAATAGAACCAGACCCTGAAGATGTTGTGCCAAAAACAGAGACTCCATACATGCAAATAGACTATTCATCAACCGGTCCGTGTACTCAAACTTCGCAAGCAGCCTTAGACAGACTTTCATTTCCACATACTTCTCAATCACAATCGTCTTCATCCTCGTCTTTCCAACAAAATGTTCCACATGTGCCAGATTATGCTGAACCCGGTCCTAGTCAACAACAAAGACCACATGGTGACCAAAGTGCAGATGACTATTTAGTGTTCCAAGGAGATGAGGAGGGTGATGACAATGAAGCAGATTACAGCAATGATGGTAATTATCTCCAAATATCTCGTCTTTGGAGAATTGCTGGTCATTCCCAAAAAAAACATGTGTATGATCTTGATAAATATAATAATGACACTGGTTATGTTTTGGCAAATTACTGTAAATCATAAAATGTTAGCGTCTTTCAACTTTTCGACCTGTGGACTATCCTCATTGCTGACTACTCTTGTCAACAGGATTTAAAAGAATGTTGACATTAATATGATATATATACAAATGCTACCAGTTGATATCAGTATACACCGACTTTTTTACACATCAAATGAACAGTCTACATATGTGCCCCATTGCTCAGAAGGTTGCAGGTCAATTTGAGCCAAACCCAATTTACGCCAGACATAATATCGGGTTCTTTCGCACTAGGTCGGCTCGCACCATGTTTTTCGGGTCAATTTGCACCAATCTCGGTCATTTCGCACTACTTTCGGGTCAGTTTGCACCGAAGGGTTTGAAACGTTTTATGTACGTAATAAATGTACACCGTTATTAGGGAATACTTCCGTACTGCTTCAGTAGATAATCCTCGTCTCCAATGATGCTATTGTATCATGCTATTCGATAATGTATAGTACCTACTGGTACAAGGCAAATCAGTGTTTTCACAACAATAATCCTTTTACTGGAGATGCTTCGATAATCATATACACAGAATCAATGTGTTAGTTAAAATGAAGTATATAATACTTCAGACTCTCAATTCGGTTATAAAGTTGGACAGAAATATGTCTAAAACAATTAATTGAATTATGAATCAAAACACTGATACAAACCGACCTGAAACCAGCGCAATCGATCCAAAGCTAAGCATGAAACAACTCTTGACTAAATGACCCGGAAAAAAAATAGCACAACCTGGTTTTAGCGTGAATTGACCTGTAACCTCTCAGAACAGTTGTAGTTACAACTGATAAGGGGGTGGTTGGTAGCATGTAGTGAGAGAACGTTTTGTCCCAAGCTCAATTCACCCCTCCGGGGCCCAGGATCAGTGTTTGCAATCTATTGATCTATGGAGTGGCAATGCAAGTATCATCCTTGGTCTGTTGGTACCACATGGATGGGAACTTACCATTACAACTTACTAGCCCGAATAATGATACAAATAACTGTTTAAAAAAAAAAACCAATTAAAAACAACAAATCGATTGATAGTAAACCAAATTCTTGGTTCCTGCTACAAGTGTAAGTCAATTGCATGAAACACTTATTGCTTCAATACTTAGAATATGGTTACTTAAACTATTGTTGCGATAAATCTGGTGCATGCAACTAGACTTGGGATTTGTAGCAGGTCCTTAAAATTTGACTTTCATAAGCCAGTTCAAAAGACATGCATGCGTCAAAGGGGAAAGGACATGAACAACAACTGTTTTAGGTGTTGTAGTGCTAATAACTGTGTTTGGCATCTATTTTGCTACAACCACTGCATAGTATTCTGATGGTTGTGATGTGTATTTTAACAATATTATACTTTACTATTGTGTCCTTTTACCTTTGACACACATACATATTCTGTGCATGTTTGAAGCCGAGCTGACTTATTGTATCTATAACTTCTGAGCAACAGGGTTTGGGAAAATAACAACTGCTAGTTGAAATAATATTAATGAATCAATCTGTTATTATCGTTACAATTTTATGATTTACAGTATGATGAGGATTTTACCTCTGAATTCTTTCCTGTATAATTGCTCCTCAAGACTTTTGTTTCAACAATAAGTAATTTGAGATTTTGTTACCATATTTTGTACATTCATAAACAAAACAAAAAAATCAGTTTGAACAAATAGCTGCAGTATGTCGATTCTCTTTTACTTTAGTTTGATTGGGTATTCATCTTGGACATACATATCTGGGTACCAAAATTAATTACCATACCATATTTTTCAATTTGCAGAATATTTTGCACCTTTGACTGGAATGTTTGGTCAGTTCTGGTCACTCCAAATTCTGCTTATTATTTTCTAATGAGTTGCATAAGTGTTTAACTAATAATACCTGCCCAATTTCTAGTTGCTGGTGCAAAGTAAATGCCATTCAATTTGAACGTTAGGAATTAGAATGAGGATGAAATCGATATTTTGCAGAGATCATTGAGTAAGTTATTGGGAATGACCAGTAATTCTGTGTTTAACAATGTTTGAATATACACACTTGTTGGAATCAGCATATCAACCATTAATGATAGTGTAGAAAGAGTACACAAATTATGGTTTAGATGTGTTAGAATCTGGCCTACAGCTTAGAGCATTGCAAATCTGGTGTGTGTCTACAGTCAGGAACATGGCCAATATGTCATTAGTGATGTTATCTCTGAAAACAAAAACCACATACAATTCAGCATACTCTTTCCTACAGAAAGCATGCTTATTGTGTTTTCACCCCATTTGAATGAAAACCTGCCCATGTTGACGGGAACCATGTGCACAACTGATGACTACAAAGACATTTGAACCCACGTCTGGTAAGTACAACTACATTTATGGGGCCGTATTCTCATAACTTCTTAGCTAAGAAATTCTTAGTGAGAAAAGATCTCTACAAATATTAACATAAACAGAAAACCAGTTTGGCACATTTTACTTAGGAACTTCTTATGACTCATGAAGTTTCGAGAATACAGCCCCTGATGTTTATGTATGATTACCATACTGTAATGATGACATGTATTACCTTTTATCATATAATACAAGTAGACATTAATGTTTTATCCTGACCTATTTAAAAAAAATCAACATAATGTAATGTTAATTTGATCGTCGCAAATGGGTGAAAGATTCCCGCAGCGACGTTAAACTCTATATTCACTCACTGTTAATTTGATAAATATTTCATTGTCATTTCCAAGCTATAATTTGTGTACTATTTCTAGTTTTGATATTTAACCAAAACTGTATATGAAGATATTTTTTTCAGAGAACGATCTCAAGACGACGAATGATGAGGACGAGGATTTTTTAATGCAGATGATGACCACTGCTACAGCCCAAATGGATGAAGTAGAATATCCTTGTGATGTTTGCAAGAAGACATGCACTACAAAATTAGGATTAAAATATCACTTGCGTACCCACTCTGGTGCTTTTCCTTACAAATGCTCAGTGTGCGGTCGTGGTTTTCATGCAAACTTGAAACTGAAGGAACACCTAGTAAGACATTCAAAGAAGCCATTTGCTACATGCAAGATCTGTGGGAAAGGTGTGTCCACCAATGCAAGCTTAATTAACCATCTTGCCCGCCATTCATCTGCAAAGTTGCCGTGTAGTGAATGTTCTAAATTATTCCACACAAAAGCTGCTTTGAAGCAGCACATGCTTTTCCATTCCGAGAAGACGTCATTTTGCAAGAAATGTAATAAATATTACCACGAGAAGCTTTTTAAAAAACACAAACGAAACTCACGAGATAGAAAATTTAAGTGCGACATGTGCAACTTTGAATCAAGAAGGAGAAGTGTTCTCAATCGTCACCTAAAGAAGCATTCTTGTAACAAGAAAGACACAGATGTCGGAAGTTCTTCAAATCATTGAAACACCTGACTTGATATTGATAGGGTGCACTAGTATAGAGTGCAGATATCATCTTTGGTTGTCGGTACCAGCCAGTGCTCGCAGGTTTACTGCAACATTCAGCGCTACAGATGTGGGGTTCCTCCTGCCCTAAACTGACATCTTGAAAGGGACTATAAACACCAATTTTAAAAAACAAAACAATTATGTTGCCATTATACATGTACGCATGTTGTACGTTTACATGTTTTAATCATGGAAAGGGAAACTGAAACTGCATTCAATTGAACACTTTTAATCCTAAAAACAAAACTTTTATAGTTTGGCATGCAATGCATTAACAAAATCTATCTCGTAGATTATCTCAGTAAACAATTCATGGAATGAAAAACAAAAAACTTAATTTTCTTATTTTATTTGCCAAAATTAAAAAAATAAATAAAATATTACAACAGTATTATAATGGTCACCAAATATTTTGAGTTAGTATTATTTTATGCAGAGGGGCAGTATTATTTTATGCAGAGGGGCGATATTTGAAAGAAGGAACAGGCAAATAGCCTTTCTGCCTGTTTCTTCGTTGCAAATGGGTGAAAGATTCCCGCAGCGACGTTAAACTCTATATTCACTCATACTCACACTCACTGCCTGTTCTTTCGAATGTTGCCCCTCTGCATAAAATAATACTAACTCAAAATATATGGTGATCGTTATATAATATTTTTTTAATTAGTGGTGCAATTTTGTTTTTGTTTTTCATTCAATAAAGTATTTACCAAGATAATCTACGAAATAGGGCTTTCAATGCATTTCATGCCAAACTATTATAAAGGCAATACCGACCCCGATAATTATTACTTTATTGGAGCAAGATGTTTTTATTTTAAAATAGATTTTCATCTGAAGATCTGCATTTTTGCAATAATGTTATGATATTTAAAAAATATTCAGAGAAAAGGACCTTAGTCTGAAAAATAAAATAGATTTTTGCCTATAAAAGATTACTTATCGTTAATGACAATACTTATTTTCATGTATATGTATATCACATGTTAATGTATATCACTCATTTTATGCATATGCAGAATAATAAAATTGTTTGTGTTTGATGTTCCTTTATTGTTTTCAGAAATGACTGATTGGACATAAATTTAGCAACGTTTAGACAATAGACTAGACCTATCAGATTTGCAATGCACTTGTTTCTGGCCAGTTGATCTTGCAGGTTTTGGAAAATACAGTAGTGACAGTTGTCATCTGAAAACATGTGTTTAAATAACTATCATCTTCAGTATTTATATGTAATTACTGTACTTAAAACTCCTAAATGATTCTTGGCTACATGTAGCAGTGTAAAAGGCAGAACATCAAATATTCATGAATGTATTACAAGTTGGTCTGGCTGTATGATTTCAACATAGTGTGGTATAATCACACACTGGGTTAAACTTGCTGTTTTTCATCTATTAATGACTTATTCATTTGAACTGCCTGACACTTTTACTTTCTATAATAAATATTTCTGTTTGAATAACTGTAGAATGTAAATCGATCCACAATCTGCATTAGCTTATGTCTGGTGCATATCATTCAAAAACTTCAATGCCATTGATTACATGTTTTCTGTGGTACGATTTTGAAATTGGAATAATTATATATTCAAATGAATAAGTCATGATTATTTTACCATTATGAAATGGTTTAATGACACAATCTGGTTTAGGACTATCTTGGTGATGCTCTCCTAAGTGATAATCTTAGTCCTAAGCTTGATTTGTTATTTGTTTCATGAATGTTTGCAACTCATACTCTGATAACTCTATTTATAGACTTATCATAGTCATGAGACATTGTATGTTTATACTGGTAAGTGAGAGGATGGAATCAAGAAAGATTTCAATCAAAATGTAAAAATAGTTTTTGATTGAAGTTAAATCGTAAACACAAATTCATGAGATTGAATTTGTGTTTGATCAACTATATTTGAAATAACAAGTTATTTTTGTTTTGGTAAATCCATCATCTCACTTGCCATGTTGACACACCCAGTGCCACAGTAGATGGAGAGGATGATGTTGCTGACATCACAAGGTAAGTGCATGCACCCACCGGCTGTACAACTGTGGCCTGGGGTAGGGTGAAGGATTGAAACATTTAGAAATAACATCAGGGAAGAAGTTGCTCAAACTTCTGTGTGTCCAGAACATTAGGAATCTATAATTAAATGTAAACCATAGTACTTAACAAAATATTTTCCACATTCACTTTATCTGAATTTAACATGACGTGTTTAGTAATAAGTAACATTTAGAAATGTAATTTCCTTTTACAATTTGGAAACATAGAAGTTTGTCTGCTATATGTATATCGTTTATCTATGCATTGACAAGCATTTGTTTTGTGTTAGATGGTAGCATGGCTCAATAAATAGTTCTTTATATAACTTTTTATTAGAAGTAAGCCTAAAATGTTCTATTGTCTGATTGGTACATCATTATTAAAAGAATGACTAAAAAAAAAGATTTGAAAATTAGCTGTCCATCTAAACAAAATAAATGTAGTTGAAATATTAACATTAACACACAGACACAAACACATACTTGCACATTGTTTGGGAAATATGAAGTGTGTATTCATACCATAATCATGATAATGTGAAGTATCCGATTGGAACATTGCCTGCCCCTGCTGTGATATCCAATTGGAATTGCCTACATTTGTTTTCTGTGCGCGATATCTCAATGGCGTTGCCCATGTGTTGCTGAATATGTTGTACTCATCACTAGTCTTGTCTTGATCTGGTCCCGTTGTATGTTAGTGGATTTGAGGGTGAATATTCTTGTAAGGATTTGCATCTCCAACAAGGTTGTGATGCTATTGGGTCTGATTACACAAATGGTGGGATATGTGCTTTAAAAATAATTGTGTTCTTGAATGGAGACATTGGTGTCAATTTTTTAAAGTTTATTCTTATACTCTTATCTCTGAAGAATCTGAAAAGCCATATACATTTTTTGCACTGCAAGCTGTAATATTGAAGCAAAGTTGTTTATTTCTTGTTGATATTTGTCAATTTGGTGTTGATGCCATTTAATCTATTATTGCCAATTATTCTTGTTGATGCCATTTAATCTAGTATTGCCAATTATACAGCATGAAAAATGGATCTGAAGTTTATGTTTTGACTAAAAAATACAACTTTGAGTGAACAGCATTTTCAAATAGTCAAATACACATGATTTACAATTGGTTCATACAAGTGATCTTTGTTTTTCATGCACTACCCTACATACATATACATTGATATAGGTCATTTACGGAATTGCGTATTGATATTGTTTCTTAATACCAACTGTGTAAGTATCGCATACTGGTGATAGACTGATAGAAATTTGTAGATAGTAAACTGCTTGATCTGGCAAGTTACGTTCACTACTTGAAGACATTGAAAGGATTATGAAAAGAGGATATATACTCAGTAATATGAAGAAAGAAAAATGTCTGACGTGACCAATACTGACACGGCATGATCAGAACGCTGACATTGATTCCTTTCCATCTGCAGTCTGGCCGCGCAGCAGTTGGGCGGAGGGAAGCAGCGTCTCTTCAGCTGTCCTCCAGATCCCAGGCCACCTTCAGCCCATGCCCTGTAGCGCCAGTGACGACGCCAGCAAACCTGTGTTCAGTCATAATCACCAGCACAACTGTGTGTATGAGGATTGCAGCGCGGTGCTGTCGGACGAGGAATCTCTGTCTCGTCACGTTGTCGCCGCCCACGCTGATGCCCAGCCACTCTGCTGCCAGATGTGCTTCAAGCGCTTCCTTGAGAGGGACAGTCTGAACAGGCACATACCGATGTGTCCCAAGCTGATGCTGCTGCCTCCCAAGAGAATAGTGCAGTGTGAGGAGTGTGGGAAGTGGTTTGCCAGCAATCAGAAGAAGAAGATGCACATCAATGCCCAGCACAGAGGCATCCTGTACAGGTGTGAGTGTGGACAGGTGTACTCGTACAGCACTGGACTAGACAGACACAGGAAGAACACAGGGCATCTCTCTCTGGTGGACAGACCCCCAGCTGAAAGCGTTCCTCTGGAGAATATGTCGTCTTCTGTGCATCAACCATCTACAACTTAGGGATTTGACTAACTTGGGTCTGGATTAGACTAACCTTTTGACTAACTTGGGTTTGGATTTTATTAATGCTTGAGGTCGAGAAGTCTAGGCTCAAGCATTTGAGGAAATTTGACACCTTTGTAGTTTTTAAGCAAGTGATTTCCTGCAGAACTCTCTAAGCTTACACCAATGACTGGATAAATGGTGCTTTACAAGTGCATTTTATTATTTACTGACTGGCATTTTGAAAATGGGATTTTGTAGGGTATCAGTTCTATAGTTGATAATGTATTGTTGTGTTTTTAGTTAATAGGAAAAACAGCCATCGTTTCTGATGGGTAGCATAATGAACCAGACATTCTTCAATATCCACCTCATACCAGGTTAAGTTATTACCAGAGGAATTTTGTTTTCTAATTGTTGTTTTCAAGCGTGTTCAAACACTGGTATATTGCCATTATACATCCATGAAGATCATACATTATCATGACTTTTCTGTGATATAAATCAAACAGTATCAATGTGTCGGTTTTGACTTGTGTTTTCTTTCATCAATGATGTTATAAAAACTTGACAGGAAGTAGTATATTGCCCTAAGTATTCAGGATTTCGTGTTGAACTTTCATGGCAACTGGTTGAAGGATGTCAATGCTGATGTGGTGGATGTAAAAATTAAATTGTTGCGAGTCCACTAAATTGAATACGAACTAAAATGTCTAAATTGTTACAAGTTGATGAAAATCTAGCATTGTTAGTTGCAAACGTACATCAGGAACTCTACTGACCAATAAGCTTGCATGGAAGCCTGCAGACCATTCTTATTGTTTTTAACTATTGTATCAAAGACACTTTCTTTCATTAGATTAAGTCGGTTACTTGAGGTGCTGCAACTTAGACTGGATCTTTTGTTGCTTTCAGATAGTGATAGCCTAGCGCGGGCGTGGCTGAATGTTCCCCACACAGAACAGGGGCGCTCCCCAGTGGACGGAACCGCCTATGGGAGTCTGTACCCTAGACAAACTAAGTGTTACCCATGTGATGTTTGTGGCAAAGTGTTCCAGAACTATAACAGCAAGTGGTATCACATCAAGGCTATTCACGAGAAAGTGACCTTTTCTTGCACGTGTGGCAAAGTCTATACATCAAAGCCGGCTTATCAGAGACACAGCAAACACTGCCAATTTGGACTTCAATAACAGTATTATGTTTCTTGTGATCTTTTTGAAAACTTCTGCTGAATGCGTTATTACAGGATGTGTGTCTGCCTGAACTGTGTCTGCCTGAACTGTGTCTGCCTGACCATGATTTTCATTGTTATACAACAAAAAAAGGTTTCATGAAACGGAAGATAGTCCGGGATTATTCCCACCATGACCATCATCATGATCATCATCGTTTTAAAGAAGTCTAGTTGTCACATGTTATTTATGGTATGAATTCAGTTGATGTTGATGTTTTCATTTGAGAACATGTTCATTATTTATCGTATAAGAACATATATGGTAAATTCTCCATCCCACCTTCTTTTGTTTTGTTGAAAGGAAGATGTTGTGTTCCAAGTTTTATACTTTTCAAGTACAGACAGACTTAACAGCAACTACTCTTTCTCTTACTTTCAGATTTTGACAAAAATTGGAGATTCCAAGAAATGACTTACCCTACACAAGAATATAGTGGACATCTTGCCCAAGCAGTGGTTCAGAACATTAGCAATGAGTCGGCTCACCCTCCGTATACCACCTACCTGTACAGGAAGCCTGCCTCCTATCCTTGCTCCCAGTGTGACAAGCGGTTCAGAAACTTCAGTTCTCGCTGGTACCACATCAAGTCCATTCATGAGAAAGTCACTTTAACATGCTTGTGTGGCAAGGTGTACTGCTCAAGACCAGCCTTACAAAAACATCAAAAGAAATGTGTCCTATATGAGGAGCAGTATATAAATAAGCTTTCAGGCTGATCACCAGGCCTTGTGCGGTTTTCAATAAAATTTATTTCTCATATATTGAGCAAGTGTTTTAATGGTGTATGTGTTTGACTTCACTATTGCTGTGGTCTCTGGGTTATATAGGTGAATTGTAATTGATTTTTGGGAATCTTATCCGTGATACAAGTACACGTTAAAAAGTTGTAGCATAATGTCATGGCTAATGTAACACTTCTAAAACAAAACGATTGTCAGTTTGTCTATACATACACACTACATTTGTCAGTATCAGCATTGTTATTTGTAGTACATGTACATAGTTCTTGAAAATTCCATTCCCACCATGTTTAACACTCTCTCTGTTGGATTAGACACAAATAATGCTCTTTATGGCATCTCCGGTTGCCTCCATCATGGAGAGAGTTAATGTAATTTCAGAGAAAACACTGCATCATCATCTATATTTGAGCAAATGTGAAAATAACTAAATGTCTTGTCAAATGATTGACTTTAATTTAAAAAATAAAACCAAACAATTATTCCCAGAGCAAAATTGTTGAGCAAGCGCTCAAGTGTTTGTACTGAAGACTATCAATGTTCGTAGTGTTTGCGGTTTTACTGTTGATATTGTTCATGGATTTTCTGATTCTTTACAAATTACTTTTGAAACACGCCTGTTCAAGACCACGTTACATTTGATGGGTAGTCTCTAACAGGAACTGGATCTATGTTTGATCTGTAGAGCAATCTTTCTTACTGATTTCAGATATGGGCAAGGGCAGAATGGATGTTTCCAGTGGTTACTTCAAACCTCAGTTTGACCTTGCCGCAGTGCATGCTGGTAGTCGGGGTCGCCTACAGTACAATTGTCCTCAGTGTGACAAAGTGTTCTTTGACTCCACATCCAAGCGAAGACATGTCAAAGCCATACATGAAAAAGCTGTTTATGCTTGTATTTGTGGGAAGTCGTACAACTATGAGCAAAGCTACTTTCGTCATAGAAAGTACTGTGTTATTGCAAACATGGCCAAATAACATGCAGTACTTGTGAATAAGAAACCATGTTCCTTTCTGCTTTGACCATTGATGCTATCCATTTGTGAACAAAAGTGTTCTAACATTGAATATCTTTTGTTAGCCTCTTTGAGTTGACATGAATCACAAGAATACTTCTTGTTGGTTTCAGATTTTGGTGGATATGCAGATACTGGCTATGCAGTCCAACAGTCTGAATTGATCGATACAAGTAAAAGTAAAATTAGACATCCATGCCCTCAATGTGACAAGGTGTTCACTGATTCCACGACCAGGAAACGTCATGTTAAGGCCATTCATGAAAATATTGTGTATCGATGTGCTTGTGGGAAATCCTATAAATATGAACAAAGTTTCCAACGGCACAAGAAGCAATGCAATGTAGCAATCGATGCTTTCCCTACATAATGACCTGCGTGGTAGGGCATGGAGTAGTAGTGACAGTCTTGGAACTTGTGCATACCTTTTGAGTTCATGGATGTATGCCATTATACAGATGTAAATAATAATTTACATATATTTTTAAAACATTTTATTTTGGTTAAAATATTAAGTGTAATGTTTTTACTCAAATAATGTTTCTGTATTCTTCAAGCAATAAAAGCTGATCTATACTGGATATTAATTTTTGGGTTGTATTGATTCTGATTGCGTAGATAAAATGGTTATTGCAGTGAAATACCAGAGAATTCCATACACAATGTTATCCAGGAGTAAATACTGTGCATCCATTACATACATACTGGTAGTGGTGTAACAGCACTATTGTATATGCCATATGAAAATAATATTTACACAACACAACATTTGCTAGATTTGTGTTAAACAAATATAACACAAACCAACACTTTGAAGAAAGTCACTATTTTCCAACAGCACAACTATATATATGCCATCACATTGAAGAATACATTGAAGAATAGTAGTATTGCACAAAAACTGTCACTTGTAGGAATAATACTATTTACTAAAACAGGAAAACATCAATTATTGGATGTCTCGTCTGATGTGAAATCTTGCCTCAGTTGATGAATTTGTAGATCATCTCAAGCTTGACAATATCATACCGTCGCCACACTACTGGCATAGTATAGGAACGTAGCATTTGTATCATCATTGATAGTCGCCAAGCCTCCGTATTATTACATGTGTCTCGAGAGTTAGACCATTAGACAATCATGGTTAGTATTGTTATCTGAAGAGTTTGAACGTTGAACAAATTTGAGATCAACTTTCTTGTTGATTTCAGATTTTGCCAGTCTCAGCAGACAAGTGGGTCTATTTGAGCCACACAATATAGCTGGCATTGCCTACATTGGAGGCATGGTGGACAGGAACACCACTGGTCATGTGGGCTATCCCTGCAGCAAGTGCAATAAAGTGTTCACGAGCTGTAGCTCCAGGCGGAAGCATATCAAAACTATTCACGACCTCGTAGTATACAACTGCATCTGTGGACGAGCCTACAAGTACCAAGATAGTTACATTCGGCATCGCAAACACTGCTGTGTGGCAAGAGACATACTTACTAGCACTTGAATGTACGTGTACTTGTCATTACTGATCTGTGGAGTCTTCAATTTATTGAAACTAACATGAAGGTATTCTTGACTGGCTTAACCCTATATGCTGGAGGGCTGTGATTTTGATTGAGCCATCAAATTGGGAAGTGTTAATGTAGCTGCATTGTTTTTTAATTTGATGAAATATAAAGAAATATTGATAAGATTTTGCCTGAAATGTTATGTTGATAGGGAAGAAAAAACTGGTGAAAGCTCAATTGATATAAAAAAATATATCTCACCTTTTTGATACAAGGCAGTTTTAGTATTCTATATGGCAGACTACTCATGAAATGCTCTGGTAGACTATAGGCCATTACTTATTCAAACGTTCATAGCATTCTGTATATCATAATCCATCACTTTCTAAGAGGTCAAGAACAAATTGTTTGTATAGGATATGAGTAGTCCTCCTTGTACCAAAGGTTTTGCTTTTTGCAGTGCTCATTGGAAACACACTAACCACATTCACAAACAGATGGTGTATCCCTATGCATGTAGAGTGTATAGCTATAGGCAGAAGTTGAAGCACAAGATGTGCCCGACTATTTTGAATGCACGACATTGTCATGTTGTAACTGTAATGTATAGGACTTGTTTTCGTTGATTCCAGGTCTGGAATCGCTGGCCATTGGTTTCGCTCATGATACGCGTCGACCTCCGATCATGTATCCTGGAGCGGCCTCACAACAACCACAAGCCTCCCTCATTGGACCCGGGCTCAAAGAAAGCAACGCAAATTCTGGAAAGCGATCCTATAACTGTCCATACTGTAATAAAGCATATGCTTGCTCGAGTGCAAGATGGAACCATGTTGATGCCATTCATAAAAAGTCTGTGTACATTTGTGTTTGTGGAAAGACTTACAACTATCAACAAAATTATTCTCGGCACAAAAAGACTTGTCCGTACTTTAACACAGTTAAACAGGCATCTGTGTTTTAATTGTCTACCCCATTCGCTTCTATTGTCGATGACATTTGGCATTGTGAATCTTAAAAAATTGACCATGTTAAGATTGTGTACCTATTATCTTCACCTATTATTTCGTGTTGTGTACTTTTCCAAAGTTTGGTATGACAAGGACTGCTGGTTAGACAGTGTTGACTTGGCAACTTTGCGTGCCGAGTTCTACTCACCTAACCTAAAACATCTCTTCACCCAGGTTCCTGGGCATTGTCTTATAATCTTGTAAGGAAATTGGTGCGTATCAAAAGTTTTAATCATGTGTCAACAATTCATTGTTATTATCACTCATAGTATTCAACCCTTTAATTCTATTTCACCAATAAGTTGGTATATCATTCTCTGTACTAAACATTGTTGCTACATACCATATTAGTTTAATCTGTTTATAATTAAATATTCATTGTCGTGTATGTGTGAAAGATTCCCGCTGTGATGTATAACAATAATTCATTCACTACAAAGTTTGAAAAGATGTTTAATTACATGGTGCAAAAAAAATCTATCTTGTTTATCAAGTTAATTCAAACTTGTATGTATTATTGTCCTACAAAATGTGATTGAGTTTATCTACTTAGTAATTTCCAATTGAACCATTTTCAAAACATTCAACTTGCTAAATTGATTATGAATATAGCTAGTAATCTGCTGCAGTTATTTTAGGTTTTCACTGTTATCATTTGATCGTGATGATCTTAACAATCCTGCTCGGGGCTTTCTTGTACAATCTGACAAATATATATGCATTTCTTGGCTGTTGTTAAATAATATTATTTGTTTAGTTTGATGGGTTATCAACTGAAGAACAACTTTGTCTATACTATTTTATAGTGTCTCGTGGTTTTTACATCTGAGCAAATGGGTCTAGTCATCTTAATTTTGGTACCAAATACTGCTTTTGATGTTGCTTCATATTGCGAAAAGTTAACAATAATTTCTTGGCATTGCTTTTTATACATATAAAGTAATAAACCAATGAACAAAATGGATTGTCATGTTGTAGTTTTATTCATTGATGATCATCTTTCATAAGTCAAGTCCTGGGGCCGTATTCTCGGAACTTCTTAGTGAGAAAAGATCTCTTCAAAAATTAACATCAGCAGAAACCCAGTTTGGCAAATTCTTAGTACTTATGAACTTATGAACTTCTTAGGTAAAATGGGCATATCCCAAATGAACTAAATACAACCATATTTGCACTGAATACCTAATCATAGCTGTCCTAACAATACAAGACAGTGTTGTATTGGGGGAAAAAGGGGAAAAAAGCATAAGAATGACTTTAATCATCAAAACTCGACATTAAAAATGAGGTACAGTGGTGTAAAAATAGCAGTCGACCAGTTCAATGAACGTCAACAGTTTATATGGTCCAAGTATCCTACGGATATCCATGTGCAACATCAGAGTCATGAAATCTGGGAAAAAACATCCATTAATTAAATATAATGTCTCAAAACAAGGTACCATATGTAAACAAAACAGCCATTTCTTTCACCTCCAGTGTATGGTGGTGCAAATATAATTGGGTAATTTTAAAAAATAAATTGGAAGGAGTGATTTCGAAGCAAGAAAAGATGAACATTGTTGTAACATGAGTGTATAAAAGCTACAGGAAGTTGAATTTTGTTTACATAAACATGTGTTAATCAAATGAAAATAGAAAAACAGGTATGGGGGTAGACATTTTGAGTAGAATGGGGTGCCATACAAGCTGATCAATTACATTTGTTTATCACGTGTATAAATAATTTTGTTTACCTAATATTTGTACATGTAAATACATTTAAATGTAATAATATAACCTGGTAAACTGAAATGAAGTATAAACTAAAACTAACATCATAGACGTCGTGCTTGACAACGATAATTGGAAACACTTGCACGTGCATTGAATATTGTCAACATTACTTTCACGATCAAATATGGATTAGGATGAAGATCGGCCCATCAATTGCACTTTACCATCATGTGGTCTTATGTTAATATTTTTTTGTTAAAACTTTCACATTATTTGCCAGTTTGTGTACTGCATGATTGCATTTTTACAGTAAATTTCATTTTTATTTTGGTGTTTGTAAAGTTAGTTTTATGTCATTTTCTATCTATAGAGATTATTACCTGAGTGTCTTTAAATACCGTCAGTATCCTGCATTTCGGATAACATTTCGGATAACATTGTGCTTATAGGGTATAATCTCTTTATCATGCAATATCAATTTTAATCGACAGTCATGAAATTAAGTGTTATAGTGGATAATGTCTGCAAGAACATCGACCACAGCTAAGACAAAAGCCGATGTCATCTGTGTGTGACGTCACATGTTGTTTGTTTGTGTTTCTTATGTGACGTCAAAGACAATCAAACACCCACACACAACAGATAAACTCTTGACTGATATCGAAAATATCGGTAGGCTGAATCTTGGCTCATTGCATGATAAACTTGTATATCTGATTGTTAGTATACCTCGTACCTAGGGTAGACATTCTCCTATATGCAAATTCACTTTCTACTTCTCAAGTCATCATCACTCAAATTTGGTCACTTTACAATGCCCTTAAGAGGTTTCGAGAATATGGGCCCAGGAGTATTGGTTGAAATTCAATAAACAAATACAGTGCTCCCTCGATATAATGTCCTTTGATGCACCGTGGGTTCGGATACAATTATAAAAATAAATTTAAATAATTTATTTTTATTTCCACCCCTATGCAACAAATTGTCGGAACCAGGAAGTAAATCTTGGTGTTTTCACTTAGAAGATATTCTACATTTGGATTTGAGGAAGTCTTCGTAATATAGTAAGGTAATCTGGTAGTTACATTATATTATTATTGTTAGATCAAAGTCTATTTCATGTGGTGTCCACAGCCCAATGTGCCAATGTAAATGTTACAGACTATTCTAAAGTCATTATACAGAGTATGATGTACATTACATGTATTTGTTGATACAACGCGGGTATGATACATTACGTGTATTCGTTGATATAACACAGGTATGATAACGCGAGTGGCATGTCATGGACCCCAACTTCTGTATCATATCGAGGAAGCACTGTAGTTGGATAGAAGATTTATGAACATTTAGCAGTCGCTTGTTGAACATTAGGGTCATAATCCAAGAATTAGCCAAGATAAACTAACACACGTACTTGCATCAACTCTTCTTTTCTGGAACAATAAAACCCCATTGTCTGCCCACGTGAATTTCCATCTTTTGAGATATTTTTCTTTTTAATCTGATTTGGAAAGTTTCAGTGGATACTCCATTTAGATTTTTGTTGCTTTCAGATGGTCTGATGAGGGTGTGTTTCGATGCTCAAGATTGCCAATATGGGGATGGGTACTTTTCAGCTGCCAGTCCAGGACATAGTGTGGCAAAGAAAATGTTCCCATGTCCTAGGTGTGAGAAGTCGTTCACAGCTGCCAGTGCTCGACAGAGACACGTGCATGCCATCCACGACAAGCTGGTTTACTACTGTCTGTGTGGCAAGGCTTACAACTACCAGCAAAACTACCTCAGACACAAGAAAACTTGTCACATTTACACCAATACCACTTAATAATAATGTGCATTTTTATATTGCGTCAAATACATGGTCAAAAGCTTGCTCATAGTTGAGACACTTCTAGACCACGACTCTCCAGTTGAACAACAATAAAAACTTACAATAGTTAGAGGTTCAACTTACTACGATATGTAGAAGATGACCCTATTTTGTGCTTTAGCCTTCTCCATGCTAAATTGTGTGTGTGTTTTGGGCATATAGATATGCCCGCAACAGTGAGAAGGTTAGATGTCAAGTTGAACCTGATGTGTCTTCATGACTTTTAATGACACTCATATTTTTGGTGAATTGAAGACCATGGAATAGAGCTACAGTCAGAGGCACTTAATATTACAAAAGGACATTTTCTGACAACTGGATGTTTGCATCGACTTAAAGGGACTCATAGGGGATTTTACCTATGCCCATTTTTATTATTGGTCGTATGTAAAATATAGGGCAATATTTGCAAGAATCAGTGCTTTCAGGAATGAAAATGCAAGAAAACCCACCGAAATGCGCTATTTTACTTGACGATTGTAAACAATTGCTTGTTTTGAAATGTGTACGGCCTTCTCATCATGGGTTTCTCTGCACGGATTGCATAGGTTTCTCACACATGGCATAAATTGTATGAAGTCACATGTCAACAGTGCATTGCCCTGTTAACCTAACAGGCTATATAAATAAACAACTTAAAATTAGCTTATTTATTGATATCAGGTCATTTGGAAGGAATCAATCACAGTATGTGGTGTAGGATCACAGCTCTATACATTTTATTTTGTTGTACGAGTCTTTAGTCTCAGATTTTTAAACTTGTCTGATTTTCTTGAAATCCAGGTCTGAAGTGTTATCACATCGCTGCTTATGAAGCAATGAACTTGTCAGGCTTAGCTTCGTGTTCTGGTTTTTGTCAAGATATATTTTGATGGAAAATTTTATCCTGAAGAGGCATTGAATGTTGACAAATATGTCTGGTCCTAGATCTGCATAGAATTTATAGTAGAAAGAGTTTAATGTCTTTATCGATCCTAGTATTTTTTTAATATCAAAATAGGGTCAAATATGTTTTGGAAGACAGTTCCTTTTAAAGTAATTAATGCACATAAACTTGTTACCATTTGTTGTGTTTGAAAGATGAATTATTATTTCGATTAAAAAATCCAGTGACCCACTTTGTGTTTTTGTTTCTCATGAAAATTTGAAGAAACTTTTTGTTACTTTCAGGTTTGCACCAAAGCAGTTTCCAGCCAGGTTACTATTCATATGGCCAAAATTCCAGAACTTCAAGACTAACCTCAAGCACGAAAAAGAACTATCCTTGTCCTATTTGTTACAAAGTGTTTTCTCAGTTAATTGGAAGACGCAGACACATAGATGCTGTACATAAAAAACTGGTTTACACCTGTCTGTGTGGAAAGGTGTATACTTATCATCAGAATTATTTAGCTCACAGGAAAACATGTGTAATGTGCATTGCTGGGTAGAGCTGTTTATAGTTGGAACAGTGAAGACAATTTTCAGCATGATTGGGAGTTCTTTGAGACGAATATCAGTTACATGTATACTTCTGGCACAATAGACACATGCATACATTCACACTTAGATTCTTGATAACATGGAAAAAAAAATTTCCACTCTGTACCAAGAGAGTCGATATTGTTAGTGCCCATTTCTTCTTGTCTTGTCTTTTTGTGTACATGTTTGCAGTTACCTAAGTCATTTTGTATTAAATGGTTCTATATTTTTATCGACTTGGCTCTTTGCTTCTTCTCAATTACTATTGGCTTGGAATTCACTGCAAAGAGAATGGGTGGACAATTGCGATGTCGTACATTTACACTGTAACTATATTTTATGAGCCATAATGGAATCTAGGATTTACTGGTTGTGTTTCTTGTTTTCAGATGTTCTCAAGTGCCAGCCTGGAGTATTTAGAGACCCACGAGGCCGTTCGAGAGGCTCTTTACCTTATGTTTCAAAACTTGCCGCCAAAAAACAATTGGTGCTGGATGACAAGCACCGCAAAGTGTTTCCTTGTTCTGAATGTGACAAAATCTTCTTGGACAGTAGTGGCAGACGTATACATGTAAATGCCATCCACAATAATTTGATATATTCCTGTGTGTGTGGGAAGGTCTACAACTATCAGACAAACTATTTGAGACACAAGAGGGCTTGCGCCGAGGCTCAGATGGCTCTCTTGGATCGTCATGGTCAGAACCGATAAGGAAATTTCACATGTTGACCACAAGTTGGCGGAATTATTTTGCAGTTGTTACATACATGCACACCACACAAAAATAAATATTGATGATATCTTTGAGGGGGAAGTGTGTAAGAATATTGTTGATAGTATTTTGTCCAAAATTGTTGTTGTGTAATGTGGGTTGGATAAAGAACTCCACACAAGATTTGGTGTCATTACATTTGTCAAGGTTATGCTGTGTGTTGTATATAATATTTTATAAAAAATTGTGGTCATGTAAAATGGGTTGGAATATCGAAAACCACCTTGGACTTGCCATGGTTATTATTCTGTACATTGCTGATGGATTTGGCATAATGACATCTTAACAAGAACATTGTTAGGATTTGATAAGAAATGCAGTGTATAAATTATTTTGATGATATTGTATGTTGATAATATTTTGGCTGTCTTTGTAAGCAAGTGCTTGTGAAAGACCTGTTTTAATTTTTTCTTATCGTGTAGTTTTATAGTAACCACTGTATTTGATAGTGTTTGATACAGGTCGGGTTAATTGTATTTTGTATGTCCACTTTATGATTTAGTCACCAGATAGCGACCTATTTTGGAGGGAAAATCCTAACTTTATATATTTGAGCAAGATCTGAATAAAATAAAATACACATTCTCCATGTCTGTTCACTGCTGCTTTGAAGACTTTCATGACAGGTCATTTTGTTGCAGAATTTAACAACCTAGTGCAACAGTAGTTTGAACAGTTTGTAGGAAAACGGATAACAATTTGGATTTAGAGCTGTTGTTGTTACTTTCAGGTGTTCTTGGTTGGGACCAATACATTGGCAGTTTTGGAGGCAGTTTACAACATGACAGTAGCCCTCGAAGTCTCAGATATGATGCTAAAAAGCAACGGTCGCATCCGTGTCTGCAGTGTGGAAAACTGTTCACTGGTCAGAGTGCCAGACGGCAGCATGTTAACGCTGTTCATAAGAAGGTTCTGTACCCTTGTCTCTGTGGGAAGGGGTTTGGTTATCAACAAAACTATACCCGGCACAAGAAGACATGTTCTCTAGTAGCCGAGCTAGACACAACAATTTAGTGTTAAATTTCTTGTATGCCATTCGGATATTGGTCACAATTTGGTGTAGAAAGGTGAATATTTACCGATGTAATTAGCAACTCTACTGACTATTACTCTGCATTACGAAATGTGTGACATGAGGAAGTTGAGTCTTATCTACTGTCGGTGTCATTTGTGTATGTGGTAATTGAAATTGATGAGTGGGTCCTTGAGGCAGATAGATAGGTAGATAGAAATGTCTATAATTATTGTGCAGTCGTGAAAGTTACAAGCTTATCCTTAGTTATAATAAATCTGAACATTCACTTCTTTTTTCCGGTGTTAATTTTTTTTTGGGTAGATTTGACAAAAGTTGTCTGTAATCAAATGTTTACATTTCCACAAAGGGAGGAGTTTTATGTATTCTGATTGTAGCCTACTTTGGGCGGTTACGCTAGTTTAGCTCGGAAGTGTTGTTGCTAGACAAGCTTTCATGGGCCGTCCTATAGCATGTTCGTGACGTCGCTGTAGCATTGCTTTCGCGCGAACTCTAGCATTGCTCTGGATCCTTGAGAAACTGCCTGAAGTAGGCCTGTGACAAACCTCAACTGTTGGAAGGTAGTAGAAGTGAACACGTGAAAGCTGTCCACAAACAGATATCAACAACCTTGTACGGCATTCAGGACATGTTCTTGGTGTTGACAATAAGGTGGCTTTCAAGCCTGAAGTTACAAAAATTTTTGAGTACGATTTCATGCTCAACTGGGGATTTGTGAATAAAACTTAGCTGAGCATCAAATTGTACTAAAAGAAAGGTATTGTAACTTCATATTTGTTATAGTTTTTATATGAAATATATGCGGATCATTAGCAGATTCCTTTATCTGTATGATAACTTTTATATGCAGGGATGAGAATCTTAATATTTCTGTAGATGTAGAGTCTCTGGGTTCGTTCTTGTAAACCTGGCTGTGGCCTTTGGCCCTGGAGTCTGGCTGTTTTTGCCATTCTTAACCCTGTATGAGGTTTTAACAAAATGTACACACTTCGCAGTAACCAAAGTTGGCCATGAACATTTCCTACAGAACTTGGATTGTAGGTTGTCCAGAAAACACACATTCAAAACATACACATCCAGAGAATATTTTATTTATTTATTTATTTATTTTAATTATTTTACAACTGATTTGAGACATTTCTGCCTGCTTAGCAATTGTAAATGATGCTACGCCCTTGTTGGTTTCAGGTGTGTCTGATTTGGCAGAGTTTGGCAGGGGACAGGAATATTTCCAAAGGATTAACCCATCTTCGAACACTGCTTTTGATAGTTATAAACACAGAAAGAGTTATCAGTGCACTTATTGTGAGAAGGTGTTCACACATACGAGTACTAGACGGAAGCATGTGAATGCCATACACAATCAGTTGAAGTATGAGTGTGTATGTGGGAAGGTGTATAAGTATGAACAGAGCTACTGCAGACATAAGAAGATTTGTGCATTTCTTTGAGAGTGCATAGGGCTGGAAAGTAATGGCGGGAGCCTCATTGTGAAACTGACTTCTGGGTACAGTTAATAAAATTACCTCCCTTT